>JAGFNK010000526.1:0-36128 GCA_025769875.1 Russula earlei | reverse complement strand
GCACATAATAATACACAGGATCGTAGCAGATACGAATTTCATACAAGTTGGTTTTACAAAATAACTACTGCTATGTAATCACAAGATTAGCGGAACGTTAACTTAGCATTATCAACCCTCATCCCCTAAAGGGGAGTATGCTTACTATTTAAAAAATGATTGACTGTAACAGTTGCGAACTTTCCCTTCCTTTGCATAAAATACATAAACAACAGGATTATGATAGCAACTAAAGCTTTTGCTGCACAGAGCGCTACTACCCCATTGGCGCCTTTTAATTTTGAGAGAAGAGATCCGGGCGCACATGATGTACAGATTGAAATATTGTATTGCGGTGTTTGCCATTCTGATATTCACCAGGTACGTAATGAGTGGGGGAATTCTGTATTCCCGATGGTGCCGGGGCATGAGATAGTAGGCAGGGTTACAAATGTTGGTACACATGTGACCAAATTTAAAGTGGGCGACCTGGCGGGTGTGGGTTGTTTTGTAGATTCCTGCCGTGTTTGCGATAACTGTAAAGAAGGTATTGAGCAGTATTGCGAAGAGGGTATGAGCGGTACGTATAATGGTTATGAGCGGGATGGTAAAACGCCTACCTATGGCGGTTACTCTACACAGATAGTAGTGGATGAACAATATACTTTACGGATCTCTGATAAACTGTCATTGGCGGGCGTTGCACCTTTATTGTGTGCAGGGATCACTACCTATTCTCCTTTGCGTTATGTTGGCGTGACGAAGGGACATAAAGTAGGTGTATTGGGATTGGGTGGATTGGGCCATATGGCTGTTAAGTTTGCTGCTTCCTTTGGAGCAGAAGTGACTATGCTGAGCGGTTCTAAATCAAAAGAGGCGGACGCCAAGAAATTAGGTGCGCATCATTTTGCTTTAACATCTGATGAAGCTACTATGAAGGGTTTACAGAATCATTTTGATTTTATCCTGAATACCGTGTCTGCTCCCCATGATTATAATACTTACCTGAACCTGTTGAAGACAAATGGTACCATGATAGTAGTGGGTGTTCCACCGGCTCCTGCACAGGTGCCTGCTTTTAACCTGATCATGAAGCGCCGGAGTATTATCGGTTCGCTGATAGGTGGTATCAGGGAAACACAGGAGATGCTGGATTATTGTGCTGAACATGGTATTACTTCTGATGTGGAGGTGATCAACATACAGAACATCAATGAATCGTATGAAAGAATGCTGAAGGGTGATGTTCGTTACCGTTTTGTAATTGATACCGCTTCATTGAAGTAGGATTGTTCCCGCAGATAACGCAGAGGAAAGAAACGCAGATGTACGCGGAGATTATTATATAGTATATCTACAGACCGGCTGAATTGTTCAGCCGGTTTTTTATTGGAGGTATGGTGGTAAGAAGGAGGATAGACAAGGTAGTTAGAGATGGGGAAGGAAAGAAAGTTGGGAAAATGCTAAAAAGAAATGCTAAAAAATTTGGAAGATACTAAAGAGGTTAGTAAATTTGTGTTCAAATCAGTTAATATGAGTTATGCAGGAAAAAATCTTCGCTATCTGCGTAAGCTACGCGGATGGACACAGGAAGAGTTTGCCACTAAGCTTAATATCAAACGTTCTTTAATAGGCGCCTATGAGGAAGAACGTGCTGAGCCCAAACTGGAAGTATTAGAAGCAATGGGCAGTATTTTTAAGCTTAGCCTGGACGATCTGTTGCTTAAAGACCTGTCTGCCGTTAAAGGTGCCAGTTACCTGGAGCAACGTCGTAAGTTAAAAATGGCAGCCTCTTCCAATACAGTGCAGTTTGTACCTGTAAAAGCAGCTGCCGGTTACCTGGCAGGGTATGCAGATCCTGAATTCCTGGACGAACTGAACACTTTTACATTGCCGATGCTGGCACCGGGTGATTACCGTGCTTTCGAGATCATCGGTGATAGTATGTTGCCTACCCCAAGCGGTAGCGTGATAGTGGGAGAAAAGGTAGATGACCTGGAAGATGTTAAGAACAGCAATACCTATGTTGTGTTATCCCGCAATGAAGGTGTGGTGTATAAACGCATTATGAAGAACAACAAAATAAGGAATAAGCTTACGCTAATAAGTGATAATCCTGTTTTTGAGCCCTATACGGTGAATGCGGAAGATGTGCTGGAAGTGTGGAGGGCGGTGTTCATTATGCAGAAAGCAAATACTGCTCCCCGCTGGGACGTAAACCAGCTGGCAGGTATGGTGAGTAACCTGCAAGACCAGGTGAGCAGCCTGAAAAAGAAAATGAACTAGGTTTTATACTGGGGGTTTGTAAGTATAACGAGGTTGCCATTCCTGGCGACCTCTTCATGCATATACCTTAATAGCGGTTCTAAAGGTATTACAGTGCGCTTCTACAATGGTTCTGATATCGGGTGAGTAACCACCTCCCATTGCTACCGTTACCGGGATATTATATTGTTGTAAGAGGGAGAATACCATTTCGTCTCTTTGCCTGCATCCTTCCATCGTTACACCTAATTTACCAAACTTATCTGTTGCCAATATATCTACCCCTGATAAGAAGAAGGCAAAGTCCGGCTTCACCGTTTGCAACAAACCAGTTAAGTGTTGATGGAGTAATGATAAATAAACAGCATCTCCTGTTCCGTCTTCGAGGCCAATATCCAGGTCACTTTGTTCTTTGTGAAAAGGATAGTTGTGCGATCCGTGCATACTGAAAGTATATACACGCGGTTCTTCTCCAAATATTTTGGCTGTTCCATTGCCCTGGTGTACATCAAGATCGATGATCAATATTTTACCGGCGGCTTTGTTGTGCAGGAGATCATTGGCGGCTATGGCCATATCGTTTAATAAACAGAATCCTTCTCCCCTGTCTGCAAAAGCATGGTGTGTGCCTCCCGCTACATTTAATGCTACGCCATATTCCATAGCGTATGTACAGCAGTCGATCGTTCCCTGCGCGATCATTAGCTCACGTTGGGTTAACTGAGGGGACTGTGGGAACCCGATACGCCGTTGCTCTGATGCGGTTAAGGTTTGATCAAGCAGTTTATCTAAATAAGCCCTGCTATGTGTGCCTGTTATGATTTCCTGATTACAGGGTAGCGGAGAAAAAATATTCTCTATACCAATGCTACCTTCATATAACAACTGCTCCGGGATCAATTCGTACTTGAGCATGGGAAAACGATGTGTTTCCGGCAGCGGATGTGCAAAGAGATCATTGTATGCAATCTTTATCATACCAACCGTTCCTAACATTTACAACTATACAACATTACTGTACCTGCCTGATCGCATTCCACATTTGGTCAGCTACCAATATATTCCCTTGTGGGTTGAGGTGTACCCTGTCTACAGTGAGAATGCCTTTCTCATTGTTGAGAGGATTGTGTTGTAAATTGTATTCGATAAATGCTTTACGAAGGTCTACCAGTGGCAGGTTATTGGTTGCGGCGAAATCCCTGATCCATTTACTGTATAAGTTAAGATCACCATCCTGTGCATTGCTGTTATCTGTTCGTTCCCCTATTACAGAAGGGGTACATACTATTACCTTAGCGCCTATAGCTTGTAGCTTTTTTACCATGGCTGTATAAAACTTTCCGTACTTATCGTAGTCGGTTCCCGTGCCGGAAGTTTGCTTATGCCATACATCGTTGATGCCTACATATATGACTACTATATCCGGGGATTTTGATAATACATCTTCTTCCATGCGGAGGTATAAATCATACACCTTATTGCCACTAACACCTGCACCGATCAATTGGTATTTATCCTCAATTCCTTCGTGTTTTAATATACTGTCAATCTTTGTAATATAGCCACCGGGACCTGCACCTTGTTGTGTGATGGAATCACCAAAAAATACGACCTTTTTCCTCCTGTCGTGCTTCCAGGACATTACTATCATTCCGCATACAAAGAGAGCGATTAAAAATATTTTGCTAAACATTCCTGTTGATTTGTGTTAAAGGTAAAGACTAATTGTATCAATGTGGGGGTGGTTGTGTGTGAGTAAAGGCTGGTAATAAAGCCCGGCTATCCGATGATCCCTATATTTTTTTTGGAACATTTTGGCTCCCCCCCTATTTTTGCACCCCTAATCAGAAATGATTAGCGCGGATTGCCCGATAGTATAAGGGTAGTACAACTGATTTTGGTTCAGTATGTCTTGGTTCGAATCCAGGTCGGGCAACAGTTAACCCCTCGTTTTACGAGGGGTTTTATTTTTTGGGGAGGGGAATGGCTATTTAGCCGGTGGTTCTACAAAATGCCAGAGCACCCCGGCAATATCTGCTATACAAACTTCTTTGCCATAAGGCTGCTCTACAATGGGCCATACTTTGATACCATATTTTTCCACCAGCTTTTTTTCCATAACGGCATTCCTGAATTCTTCGGCATTACTGATGCCTACAGCCATCATAAAATGTTGTGTGCAGTCTCCGCTATCGTAGTTCTGTAAAAAGAATCTGCATCCGTCTTTTTCAAAGCTGGTATAGCTACCCCCGTCAAAGCTGATATCGAAACCCAGTTCCTGGAACAGTTGTTTTGATTTTTCATATTCCTTACCGGAGGGAACAAATGCCCGAATGTTTAAAAAATTCATATTGGCCTGTTTTATGGTGTTTTAGCCATTTTTATTTTTAGGCTGACGATTAAAAATAAGAAAGCTGCCATATACTATTACCAGGGGCATACTTTTTTATTATCTTTAATGTAAATAGGCTGACAGGTGAGTATATGCACTTTGTTGTAAGGCCTGTTTACCCGTAGAAAGCAACCCTCAGACAATGTGTTTACAGATATTGTGATAAATGTCATTGTTCCTCTCAAAAAGCATTAATAAGATTTGCCGGGCAGATACGCTGCCTTTATTCTGCATCATTAACCAGCTTACTTAAAATTAAACATATTATGATTGCTACTGCAACATGTGAGGAACCGCTTAACCAGGGAACCAAAAATCAATCTCCGGATAACCAGACATTTTACGATGAGGTAATGCAGGGTTTGCGAATGAGCCCGAAACAACTGCCTTCCAAGTATTTTTATGATGCCATTGGTGATAAACTTTTCCAGGACATCATGAACTGCGAGGATTATTATTTGACGCGATGTGAAATGGAAATCTTTACCCAACAAACCGGGCAACTGGTGAATAGCATTATGGAAAGTGATGAACCATTTGACCTGGTTGAATTAGGCCCGGGCGATTGTACCAAATCCATACACTTATTTAGAGGGTTGATAAAAGCCGGCGCTGATTTTAATTATCTACCCATCGATATCTCGCAGAACATCATTCGTCATTTGGAGAAAGAACTCCCGGAATCAGTTCCTGGTATAAAGGTTTCAGGATTGAACGGGGAGTACTTTAGCATGCTTGAGCAATTGAGCCATCAAGCCGGTAACAGGAAGGTTGTTATGTGCCTGGGCGGTAATATCGGCAACATGACTATAGAAGAGAGCCATGCTTTTTGCAAGGGTCTTCGCCGGTATCTTACCCCGGGTGATATGCTGATCATTGGATTTGACCTGGTGAAGAATCCTGCTGTTATCCGGAATGCTTATGATGACAGGGAGGGTATTACAAGACGGTTTAACCTGAACCTGTTGCGGCGTATGAACCGGGAATTGCATACGGATTTTAGTATCGACAGCTTTGAACATTATTGCAGTTATGATCCGGAGACAGGCGCGTGTAAAAGCTATCTTGTTTGCCTGGAGGATATGCAGGTTCATTTTCATACTGAGACAGTGTGTTTTAAAAAGGATGAGTGTATATGGATGGAGATATCCCAGAAACATACTGTTGAACAAATCGATCATATGGCAGCTACTAATGGGTTTCAACGCTTCCGTTATTTAACGGATAGCCAGAACTGGTTCGTAGATGCCATATGGGTTGCGAACTAATCATCACTTCCTAAACAGGTATTATTCCATGAAAAAATATGACGCTATCATTATAGGTTCCGGCCAGGCCGGAACACCATTGGCGAGACGATTGGCGGGTAAAGGATGGAAAGTGGCTATTATAGAGCGGCAATATACAGGTGGTACCTGTATTAATTATGGCTGCACGCCTACCAAAGCAATGGTGGCATCTGCTAAGAATGCTTTCCAGGCGCGCAGGGCCAGTGAGTATGGTATAACAGTGGGTACGGTTTCTGTCAATCTGCCTGCATTGATAGCAAGAAAGAATAAGATCGTTACTGATTTTCGTAGCAGTACTGAAAGAAGTCTTGTGTCCATAGCTAATATAGAGCTGATCTACGGAGAAGCTTTTTTTTCCGGACCTAAACAAGTTACTATCTCTTTGAAAGAGGGTGGCAAAACCACTTGTACTGCAGAATATATTTTTATCAATACAGGTGGGCGTACGGCTGTTCCTGCTATTGAGGGCTTGCAAAACGTGCCCTATCTTACTTCTACCACTATTTTGGATGCTGTATCTATCCCTGCGCATTTACTGATCATCGGCGGTAGCTATATAGCCCTTGAGTTCGGGCAAATGTTCCGGCGCTATGGCAGCCAGGTGACCATACTGGAACACTCTCCCCGCTTTCTGCCAAAGGAAGATGAAGACATTGCAGATGAAATGAAACGAATTTTGACAGAGGAAGGCATTACCATACACTTAGGTGTGGCCATTCAAAAAGTGGCGCAGGATACTAATAACACTGTTACCATCACTATTATCATTGATGGAAAGGAACAGATCATCACAGGTTCCACACTGTTACTGGCGGCAGGAAGGGTGCCTAATACAGACCAACTACAGTTACACGAAACGGGTGTTGAAACAGATGAGAGAGGATATATAAAAGTGAATGATCGATTAGAGACAGCTGTTCCCGGCATATATGCCTTGGGTGATGTAAAGGGAGGCCCTGCTTTTACACATATTTCTTATAATGATTACCTGGTTGTTTTTAAGAACCTGGTGGACCATGCGAACATCTCTGTTACAAAAAGGATGGTGCCCTATTGTATGTTTACCGATCCGGAACTGGGCAGGGTGGGTATGAACGAGGAGGAGGCTAAAAAAAGCGGGTTGAATTTTAAAGTAGCGAAGCTGCCTATGGCGTATGTGGCCCGTGGTGTTGAAACAGGAGAAACAAGAGGCCTGATGAAGGCGATAGTAGATGTTGATACCAAAAAGATATTGGGTGTTGGCATATTGGGTGCACAGGGCGGGGAACTGATGTCGCTATTACAAATAGCGATGCTGGGGGATATTACCTATGAGCAGTTGAGGGAAAACATTTTTTCTCATCCTACTTATTCGGAGTCGATCAATAATTTATTCATGGCTTTAGATAACCATTAACGAATGATCAGCATACAGAATGTGAGCAAATCTTTCGGATCCACTATTGCTGTGAATGATATTTCTTTTGAGGTGAAGGAAGGAGAGAATTTTATATTAATAGGTACCAGTGGTTGCGGGAAAACAACCACGTTACGGCTGATCAATCGCTTGCTGGAGCCTGATAAAGGAACCATCATTGTGAATGGTAAGAACGTTTTTGCAGAGAAGCCGGAGATACTGCGACGAGGCATTGGCTATGTTTTACAAAACAACAGCCTGTTTCCACATTATACCGTACGTGAGAATATTGGCGTGGTGCCCGGCTTATTGCAATGGGATAAGAACAAGACAGGTGAACGCGTGAATGAGCTGGTTGATAAACTGCAATTGCAGCATGACTGGCTGGATAAATATCCTTCGCAATTAAGCGGGGGGCAACAACAAAGAGTGAACATAGCCCGCGCATTGGCGGCCTATCCGCCTGTACTATTGATGGATGAACCTTTTGGCGCGCTGGATGCTATTACCCGCACAGCTATTCGTAAGGAGTTTGCTCACCTGGATGAACTGACAAAGAAAACCATTGTGATGGTGACCCATGATATTGCGGAAGCTATTGAACTGGGCAATACGATATGCCTGATGAACAATGGGAAGATTGTGCAGGTTGGCACACCTGCACAATTGCTTAACGAGCCTGCTACTGAATTTGTAAAAGATTTCTTTGCGAACTATAAACTTACTGCACGATGAAAGAGCAAACATTGTGGCAATTCATGGCGGAGCAATCCGGTAAGTTATGTGAGCAAACCCTGCAACACATCGGGCTGACTTTTATTTCACTCTTTCTTTCTATACTAATAGGGTTGCCATTGGGTATACTGATTGCACATCGCAAAAGATTATCAGGCATTGTACTGGGCATTGCGGGTGTATTACAAACCATACCGAGTATAGCATTACTTGGCTTTTTGATACCATTGGCCGGTATTGGTGCCAGACCCGCTATTATAGCCTTACTATTATATGCATTACTGCCTATTATTCGTAATACTTTTACAGGTATTACAGGCGTTGATACAGCCATTAAAGAAGCGGCAAAAGGCATGGGCATGAATGCCATGCAATTACTATTTAAGATAGAGCTACCCCTGGCTATGCCGGTGATACTGGCAGGCATTCGTACGGCTACCGTTATCAATGTGGGCATTGCTACATTGGCTGCTTATATTGCGGCAGGTGGCCTGGGTGAATTTATATTCGGGGGCATATCACTGAATAACAGCAATATGATATTGGCAGGCGCTATTCCTGCTGCTGCATTGGCCATCCTGCTGGACTTACTGCTTTCCGTTATACAACGGTTCAATATAAAAAAACTTCGTTTGGCTATCATTCTGTTGCCTGCACTTACATTGGTTTTGTCCTCTTTCTATTTATTACCTGCTGCTTATGGCGGCAAATTACTGGCTGGCTTTACACCTGAATTTATGGGTCGTGAGGATGGTGATATAGGGCTTCGAAAACAATATGGTCTGGCGATACGAACAGTGGTGATCAGTGATGCGATTATGTACCAAGCGGCTTATGATAAAAAGCTGGATGTGATCAGTGGTTATAGTACGGATGGCCGGTTTAAAAGCTTTTGACCTGAAGATACTGGAAGATGATAAACATATTTTTCCCCCCTATTATGTAGCACCCGTAGTACGGGAAGAGGTGTTGCAGCAATACCCGGAGCTGGAGGGTTCGTTGAACAAGCTTTCGGGATTGATCAATGATTCTATTATGACGGATCTTAATTACCGTACTGATCACCTGAAACAAACACCGGAACAGGTAGCGAAGGATTTTTTACTGGCTAACAAATTGTGGAAACCATCCCGTAACGGGCAGAAGGGCATGATCCGCATAGGTTCGAAAATATTCGGGGAGCAATACATATTGAGCAGCTTATACAAAATGCTTATTGAAGGGTTATACCGATTTACAGGTAAGTACCAAACAAGGTTTAGGTGGCACCAGGATTTGTTTTGATGCCCTGGTGAACGACCAGATAGATCTATACCCTGAGTATACGGGTACAGGCCTGTTGGTGATCTTACACGCATCCCCAGGGGAAGTGAATGCCATCATACAGGATAAGGACAAGGTGTACAGCTTTGTGAAAGATCGGTTTCATACTAACTATCACCTGAAGTGGCTGCAGCCCGTTGGCTTTAACAATGCCTATGCTTTGATGATGCGGCGTGAACAGGCAGAGCGTTTGCATATTACTACTATTACCGAACTAGAAAAATACATCGATAAAAAATGAAACTGACAGACGCTTATAACGCTGTAAGAAGCAGGAGCGAGGCTATTTGCCAACCGCTGCAAAAAGAGGATTATGTGGTGCAACCGGTTGTTGATGTAAGCCCTCCCAAATGGCACCTGGGACATACTACCTGGTTCTTTGAAACATTCTTATTAAAGCCACATGCAAAGAATTACCAGGAGTATAATAAGGAGTACAATTATGTATTCAACAGTTACTATGAGACAATAGGCGCACGTGTGATACGAACGGACAGGGGTAATTTGAGCCGTCCGGGTGTTGATGAAATATATGCGTACCGCAAATATGTAGACAACGCCATGAATGCGTTTTTGAATACAAAGGAGGCGGAAGCGTTGAATGAGTTGATTGTATTGGGGTTGAATCATGAGCAGCAGCACCAGGAATTGTTGTATACAGATATTAAGTATATACTCGGGCATAACCCTTTGTTTCCTGCCTATAGCGAGGTAGCGGAAAACAATACCCCTGCCACAACCGGGAATCGCTTTATCACCATACCGGCTGGCATTTACGAAATAGGGTATGAAGGAGAAGGGTTTTGTTTTGATAATGAATTAAACAGGCATAAAGTATACCTGCAGCCATACAGCATAGCTACGGAGCTTGTAACGAATAGGGAGTACCTGGCATTTATAAATGATGGTGGTTATGCTGATTTTAAATACTGGCATGCGGAAGGGCTGGATTGGGTTAAAACGAATCACATACAAAGTCCTTTATACTGGCATCATATAGAAGGCAGGTGGCATCACTATTCCATGAATGGTCTTCAGCCGGTTAATAACAACGATACGCTGGCACATATTAATTTTTACGAGGCGGCTGCATTTGCTGCGTGGAAGGGGATGCGTTTGCCAACGGAGTTTGAGTGGGAAGTGGCGGCTACACAACTGAACTGGGGTAGCCGGTGGGAATGGACGGATAGCGCATACCTTCCTTATCCCGGCTTTAAGAAGGCAGCAGGGGCTATTGGTGAATACAATGGCAAGTTTATGATTAACCAAATGGTGCTGAGAGGCGCGTCAGTAGCTACACCACCGGGGCATAGCCGTATTACTTACCGGAATTTCTTTCACCCTTACCTGCGGTGGCAGTATACCGGGTTAAGATTGGTACAACAGGATTAATATTCATTATAAACTATTGATGTGGCAACAGTTGCGCTTAACAGCCGGGAAGGGAAATGGATAATGGCTTCGGCCATCATAGCTTCGGCTATGGCATTTATTGATGGAACAGCGCTCAATGTGGTGTTGCCTTCTTTGCAGAAAACGTTGAATGCAAAGGGAGCAGATCTTTTTTGGATATTGAATGCTTACCTGTTAATACTGGCTTCCCTTATATTGATCGGTGGTTCATTGGGTGATAAGCTGGGGCGTAAGAAAGTATTTATGCTGGGTATTTTTATTTTTATAGTGGGCTCTGGTTTGTGTGGTATTGTGGGGAATGTTTTTTTCCTGATCGTGTTCAGGAGTATACAGGGCGTTGGAGGCGCGTTGATGATACCGGGTAGCCTTTCACTGATCTCTTCTTCTATTCATGAAAAGGAACGTGGTAAGGCTATTGGCACATGGTCTGCGGCTACTACCATGGTTACTATTGGCGGCCCTGCGTTAGGCGGTGCATTAGGAGATGCCGGTTTATGGCGTTATATATTTTTCATTAACATTCCCATTGGCATAGCTGCCTTGCTTATTTTATGGAGTAAGGTGAAAGAGCGTAAGGATGAGAGCAGCAATCATCATATTGATATACTGGGTGCAATGGCGATTGCTTTAGGGTTGGCGGCACTTACATTTGGTTTCCTGCGTATTCCTGCTACCGGCTTTAATAGCTGGGAAGTATATCTTTCATTAGCCGCCGGCGTATTGCTGTTGACTGCTTTTATATTTATTGAAAAGAAGAGCAAATACCCGATGATGCCGCTGGCGTTATTTAAGAATGCAACTTTCAGCGGGGTTAACCTGCTTACCTTTTTCCTGTATGCAGGGTTGGGAGCAGGCATGTTGTTCCTTTCATTGAACCTGGTACAAATACAAGGGTATAGCCAGTTAGAATCCGGGCTTACTTTTCTGCCATTTACCATACAGATGATCTTATTGGCGAGGTATGCCGGAAGATTAGCTGATAAACATGGCCCGAGATTATTCCTGATAGCGGGGCCTTCCGGAGCAGGGATAGGGGTGTTGCTACTTGCCTTTGTAAAACAAACCAGTGGTGCAGGAGCCTATTGGACCACCTTCTTCCCTGGTTTGTTGGTATTCGGGCTTGGCATGTCGTTTACGGTGGCGCCACTTACTGCTGCCGTAATGGGTTCTGTAGATGACCGGTTTTCCGGTACGGCTTCGGGTGTTAATAATGCGATCAGCCGTATCTGCAATGTTTTTGCGAATGCTATCTTCGGCGCACTGGCTGTTCTGTTCTTTACAGGAACCATGCAAAAGCAGCTGGATAAAACATCGCTTCCGGAGCAGGAGAAGAAAAGTATTATGGCGCAGGTGGCCAATCTGGGTAATGCCAAAGTGCCTGCTGAATTAAGCCCGGCTAATAAAACAGTGATTGAGCAATATTATCATAATAGCTTTATTGATGCCTATCATAACATCATGCTGATAGCGGCTGTACTTTGCTTTGCAGGCGCGTTGATGTCGGCTATATTTATTAAGAATATTGCTGTAAAAAAACAGCCGGGGCGACAACTACCTAGCAGTTATCGGTAATAACCATTGTACATGATTAACCTTTTAATAATACTGTATGGTGCCGCGTGCAGCGCATTTATTTGTCTTATGGTATAAAAAAATAGAGGCAGAACCTGGAAAGGTCCCACCTTTTTGAAATCAAAATCTAACATATGCCCGCTATTAGACAATACAGGCGATATGTTATAGCGACTACTATATTTATTCTGTGAATTTCTTTTGCAGGGCTTTCCTTTTTGATGGGGTAAGGCCTAATTCTGTTTCGAGGTAGTGATCAACACTGCCATATTGTTTTTCTATTGACTGGAAGGTAGCTTGCAGATAAAGTGGCTTTGCAGCCATCATGCCTTTAGCAGTGGTCTCATCCATGTTATATGCCTGCATCATTCCTTTGATGCTTCTTTCATTTTCTGTTCTACGGTAATAATTGGTAGCGAGGTAGTCCTGCATAATTGTTTGCTCATCTACGCCTAAGGCATATAATATCAAGGCTGCTGCAATACCTGTTCTATCTTTCCCTGCGCTACAATGAAACAATAAGGCGCTATCCGGGTTTGCCTGTAATAATTCGTCAAACAATGGTGTATAACGAGCTGGGAAAGGCGTTAACACACTATAGAATTGTAATAAGGCAGAGTCATTCCTCATCGACTTTACCATTGTTTTCATATAGTTGCTATCACCTATGTTTTCACTACCAGCAGGCAATGAAATACGGATGGCACCGGCAGGTATCTTATCAGGGGCCGCCTGTACTTCGTATGGGCCTCTGAAATCAAGTATGTAAGCCAGGTGTAGTGATTGCAGTTTTTGCAGGTCTTGTTCCGTTAATTTATTAATAGCGGCAGACCGGTAAATCTTCCCCCATTTAACATGCTTTCCCTCTTTGGTAATATAACCGCCTACATCTCTGAAATTAATAGCTCCCTGCAATTTTACTTCACGCTTTGCACTGTCTGCTATTTGTGCATTCAGTACATAAGGAAATATGCATGCTACCAGTACAAATACCTTTCTCATAATTAAATAGAATTAAAGCGGGTTTACATAAAAAACCCGGCAAGGAGAATAGGCTCCTTTGCCGGGTTAAGTAAAGAAAGTTATTTAGTTAACCATGTGTCTTTTGAAAGATCATCAACACCTCCATACTGGCTTTGTATAGCTGCTGTACAATTTGCGCCGTTGTAATCAAACTCATCAAGCGGGTATTGCCAACGCCTTGGGATGAGGTTGTTATTAGCCGGCACACCAATGCCTGCTCCACCTTGTGAAAAGGTTGGCACGCCGGTTCTGCGCCAGTTATAGAAAGATTCCCAGCCAGAGTTGTTAAACAGGGCTATATACTTTTGTGTAAGTATTTGATTCAGACCTGTAGCATTGTCTCCGGCATAAGCAACATTGCTTAAGAAGGTATTAATATCTATTGTAACTGTGCCCAGGGTTTTACCGGCAACATCTGCTACGGTAAAGGTTTGGCCCTGTGTTAATCCATATATGCTTAAAGAAGCGTTGATACCGTTTGTATACCATGTGGCAGAACTACCGGTAACCCAGCCCAGGTTAATGGCTTCAGCTATGTTAAAACACATTTCAGGGTAACCAATAACAACATCGGGCTCACAATTGGCACCACCTTTATCGCTATAGTATCTCAGGTAGTTGGCATAAGAATACTGACTTGTAGCAGGTGTAGACCCCGTGTTAAACAAGGTAGAGATATCTGTATTGATATCGGCTCCTACATAAGCTGTAAAATCGCCAACAGTTTTTCCGGCAGTTAATTGTGCAGGTGCAGGAGTAGCAACCACAAAAGTTCTTGGATCTCTGTTTGCGGTAGTAAGATTCAAATACGTTTTAGAGATGTTGGCGTAGTTATTATAAGGATTATTACCACGCAGGAAGATAGGATAAGCGTTATAAGAGGCGTTGTATTTAAACACCATGTTATCTGTATTACCTGTCATGATAGGGTAAGTAGCAGGGTTGTTGATGATAGTAGCAAACTGTTGTTTGATATTCATGTCTGCATTATCGCCAGCCCTTTTACTTAAACTGATCAATACCCTCAAACGGTATGTATTGATCAGTTTTTGCCACTGCAGGTTGGTAAGACCATAGATATCACCTGCATCCAGTATAGCGCTTCCTTTTACAGAGCCTATACCAGTAGGATAGGTGGCAATCAAATTACCCAATATGATATTGGCTGAATCTAATAAATTCAGGCTGTTGATATATACCTGCTTTTGGGTATCGAATTTAGGTGTGAGGTTGTTGGGGTTCCCAGCCTCTGTCATTGGAATATCCCCTACCCTTTGTGTGTACCAAATAAAAGCATATGCACGGAAAAATTTAGCCAATGCAGAATACACTACTTTGTTAGAGGGGGTAGTAGGATACTGTTTAGCAACCTGGTCTTCTATTTTAACAGCATATCTCAGGATATCATATGCTGTAGAGGTGCGTGACCAGTTATAAAAATTGTTTCCCCTGTAGTAAGGATAGTTGGAAACAAAGTATTGACTCCATATAAATTCCTGGTCCCAGGGGCTTTCACTAACTGCACCCGGGCGGCTATCCATCACACCGCCGCCATTGTAGATATCGTACGTAACGTGGTTGACCAGTAAGCCTGGAGAGATAATACTTGTTTCTCCGGCAGCGTTGGGGTTTGACAGTAAATCACCCTTCTGGCAGCTGGTTGCAACAACCATGATTGCTGCAATAGCTATTAATAGGTTAAATGATTTTCTTTTCATGTGAAATATTTTAAATGATGATACTTGTCTTTTAAAAACTAAAGTTTACGTTAAATCCAAACCTGCGTGCAGTAGAGCTCTGCAAGTCTGTAGATGAGGTACCTTGTACACTTCTGTCAGTCAGGTTGAAGCCGGAAGCATATTGCTCAATATCAAAGTCTTTTCTTGCTGCGAAATACAGCAGGTTTCTACCTATTAATGAAACAGATATTGCCTTAAAGAATTTGTTCTTGACAGAGCCCATAGGGAAACGATAGGTTAAGTTAACCTCTCTTAATTTGGCGAAAGACCTGCTAATCATATAATACTCATCGAAAGCTGCACCGATACCACTTGACAGATAACTCTGAACAGTAGTGCTCGTTGTGTTAGGCGCTAAAGTGAGGTCTTTAAAGTTGGTAATTTGTCCACCAGAGA
The DNA here is from genome assembly GCA_025769875.1 of Russula earlei. Classification (NCBI taxonomy): domain Eukaryota; kingdom Fungi; phylum Basidiomycota; class Agaricomycetes; order Russulales; family Russulaceae; genus Russula; species Russula earlei. Next base: position 20,606 of record JAGFNK010000526.1, on the reverse strand, counting down.
AATTAGGTGTTCCTGCAGTGATGATATATCCTTTACCAGTATAAGCACCTGTATAAGCCTGGCCATTTACTGTTTTAGGTATAGAATAGGTTAAGATACCTGCTACTGTTGAAGCATTTCCTTTTGCTAATTCCCAATCTGCACGACGTGCTACACCAAAATCGCCGGAAGCACTTTCGATAGAAGTACCACCATTGTTACCCTGGTACAATACCCTATCGTAAATTTTACCCCCGATACGACCATCGAACTGGAAGCTCAGGCTAAAGTTTTTATAAGAAAGGGTGTTATTGATACCGAATGAGAAATCGGGATTAAGGTTACCGATAAAACCATGGTTGTCAGCATCAGTTGGTGCAGACAATGGCGCACCTGTACCTGCTTTTTTCAATTGATCATATCCATAAATAATATTACCGCTCTGATCTCTAACAAACTTGGTGCTGTAGAATGCATCCAGTCTTTCTCCTACCTTGTAGTTATGTCCGTTCAACAATAAGGTAGACTCATTTCCATAAATGGCTTTCAGTGTTTCTTTGAATGTAGACCAGTTCATGTTAACATCCCATGAAAATCCTTTGGGATTCTTGAAGGGCGAAACGTTTAATGCGATTTCCCATCCTTTCTTTAAGGAAGTAATACCGTTTACATTTTGGCTATAATAGCCTGTAGCCGGGTCAACAGGTAGCGCATAGATCAATGGTCCGTTTGTGCTATTGAAATAAGTAACATCGAGGTTGATCCTGTTTTTCAGCAAACGAAGATCCATACCTAATTCGTAAGATTTTCTATCGTACGGTTTGATAGAAGGGTTTGCAATTGTATTAGAAAAGTTTACTGATGGAGAACCGTTATAATAGCTTGCTGAAGTATATACATTCTGGTTGGTATAGGAAGGCCCATCGAAAGAAGAATATAAGTCAGTGCCATAACCTAATAATGTACCGGTATTAATACCAGTGATAGCTGTATAAGCAGATGGAATGGTAGGATTGGTTAAACCACCTTTTACATCGGCATAAGAAGCCCTGAGTTTTAAGAAAGAAACAGATTTAGGTAAATTAATATAATCTGTTAACACAGAGCTGATAGAAGCCGAAGGATAGAAGAAGGTATTGTTTCCACTGGGTAAAGTTGATAAATTGTCTACCCTGCCTGTACTGGATACGGTAAAGAACTTTTTGTAAGAGATGTCGAAACTATAATAACCGCTGTATACCTGCATTCTTGCACCATACGTATATTCTAACCCTGGTGTAAGTGAGTTAGATAATGCATACAATTTAGGTATCGCCAATCCTTTGGTTGTACCGTAGAAGGAATTGTATTTAAATGAACGGAAACCGGCACCTGCTAAAGCGGACAAACTCCAATCGGATGATATTTTCTTATTATAGTTAGCAAGAACATCGGAGTTGTTTTCTATCAGGTTACGCCTGTCTTCCCTGTAATCGCCATACCAACCAAAATAATACCAGGGAGCATACGTATTAAGATTGGTAGAAGGGGGTACTTTTTCTGTTCTGATCTGGTTCCAGGTAGTAACCTGTGACCTTGCACTTAAACTTAAATCTTTGGTAACCTTATAGCTTAATTTAAGGTAACCGTAAATATCTGTTTTATCATGTGTTCTTAACCATTCTTTGGCGATAAACCAGGCACTGTTCTCACGTCCGTATTCAGGAGCATATTGTACCAGGTTGTTTACACCAGATGGCCCTTTATAGATATCTTTCAGGTCGTTGATATCATAATCAGCAGAACCATACACTTTAAACATGTATACATAGCTATTGGGACCATAAGACTGGTCAGGAATATTGGGTGAATACTGAGCGTTAAAGTTCAGATTACCTTCCAAACGCAGTTTCTCGTCAAAATTATAACCTGCATTGATATTAAAGTTATCGTAGTGCAGTGATGTATTGGGGGCCATACCTTTCTGATAGGTATGTGCATAAGACATACGGATATCATAATTGTTATCACCTGTAGAGAATGCAATGCTATTGGTTGATAACAACCCTGTTTCCATGAATTTGTGGAAGTTGTCAGCGCCACGGGCAAGCCATGGAGTAGCTGTTCTTACGCCCAATGTACCACCGCCATTTACGGCGTTGGGATCCCAGGGACTATCGTATTGTTTAATTGCCTGGCCTTCAAAACGGGGGCCATATTCCTGTAAACGCTGAGCGTTATCATATAACCTGTCACCATAGGAATACTGGTAGTTGGTACCGCGGCCATATTCGGTCTGGCTTTGAGGTTCGGTAAGAAATCCTTTTTCAAACATAGTATTGCTATTAAAATCTACCTGCCAGCCTTTCTTATCTTTTGTACCACGTTTGGTAGTAATAACAATAGCTCCGTTAATACCTCTAAAACCATATAAGGCAGCAGCATTTGTACCTTTTAATATGGTATAGGTATCAATATCATCTGGGCTAATATTCCAAGTATCTGAATTGATGGGCACACCATCTACTACAAACAATAAATCAGTACTACCTCTTAATACAAGCTGGGGGCGTCCTAACATTTCTGCAGATCCGCCTACATTTAAGCCTGCTACTTTACCAACCAATGAGTTAATAGGGTTGGCATCCCTGGTCTTTGTTAAATCAGCACCGTTGATCTCGGTTACTGCATATCCAATTCTTTTGGCTTCTTTTTTAATACCCATAGCTGTAACAACTACTTCATCCAGGTCTTTAGGCAATTCCAGCAAAGTAATGTCCAGTTGTGTTTTGCCGTCCGTTTTTACTTCCCGGCTTGTATACCCTACATAATTAATTACCAGGGTAGCATCGGGTTGTGATGTGCTAATAGCATAATAGCCATTCGCATCAGTAACTGCACTTTTACCGGTATTTTTTCTTTCACATTTACACCGGAAAGAGCAACGCCATTTGCGCTTGTTACTTTTCCTTTAATGGTGGCTACCTGTGCCAATACTGTTGTGCCCTTTAATAACAGCACGAACAGTAAGAGGCTGAAGCCAAAAAACTGCGTCAATTTTTGTTTCATTGGGGAAAATTTAGCTTGGTTTGAATGATGGGGTTTTCGCGTACTACATAGCCTGGCAGGAATGAGTAAGCCCTACCGGATAGCAGTTAGATTTTTGATTTTCATGTTTAAATCATTTGAAAACGCAAAAGTGAAGGGTTCGTTAAAGAATGGCGACGCGCCCGCTTGGGAAGGACGAATGAACGTAGTTCCTTTGTGGGAAGGACTATGTTTAAAAAATTATCATTGAAAATCAACCACTTGCAATATGTCCGAATTATTACGGCTGTATTAACAAAATATTACAGAGAAAGAGGCCCTTCGGCAGCAGGGGTATTGGTAACCATTTTCCGGTACCCTGAAGGGGTATAACCGGTTAATTGTTTGAAGTAGCTATTGAAGGATGACTTGGAGTTAAAACCACAATCATAAGCCAGGGAAAGGATATTTACTTCGTTAGTGGGGTCTTTTAATTTATTGATGGCTTCATTGATCCGGTACTCATTGATGAATTTATAAAAGTTCTTTTTTAACCGGTCGTTCAGTAACTGTGTAAGATGGTGTTTAGGAATTTTTACTTTTTGTGCCAGCTCTTCCAGAGATAATTCAGCATCCAGGTAGATCTTATGCTGCTCCATGAACTTTGTCAATATATTTTCATATTCATCCAGCATAGAAGCATCCAACGCAGATTTTTGATATCGTTTTTCTGTGTCAGGCTGATTAATAACAACGGCAGTAGTAATTATTTGTATTTCTTCCTCTTCTCTTACCATTTTCTCTTCTGCCTTTTTTTGCAACTTATACCGTAGCATCAACACCGGAATCAATGCAAAGCTTGTATAAGTAAAGAGGCGTATGTCATGTACATGAGAAGACTGCCGGTAAATGAGATCTATATATTCAAAAATAATAACACACGCTATTGTTGCCACTAATAATAAAGAAGCGATGTTATTAATCAACCGGCCTTCCAGTGTCTTCTTTTCTGCCGGGCAAAGCTGTAACTGGTACTTGACCATGCAGGGATAGAATATCAAAGAAATCAGTATTAATAACACGTAGTATTTCGTGTAGTTCACTATAAAAATCGGGTGAATGTGTTGCGTCAATCCTCCCGCAACCAGTATAAGATATACAATAGAGAAAAAAGCGAATGGTAACAGGTGTAGATAAATATGAAGCCTTTTCATTGGCTTTTTTAGAAAAGCCATAGTTGTTACCAGCAACATGGGCCCATAGGATAATCCAAACCCCGAGGCAAGCTTGCCATATATGAACGCATTATGAATAATGGCTATGAGGAAAAATTTTGTGCATAAGTGTACCAGTAAAACAAACAGTAATTTCTGCATATTTTTCTCAAAATCATCCTCTACCTTATTGATATTCAAAAGGTATGCTGCAACAGCAGTTTGAAAAATTACACAAGTAATAACGATGATAGTAAGCATAGGAATAACATGCAGAAAATGTAAGATAGCATGTTGATGTTACCATAGCGTTAATCTATGTTCTTAAAATATAAATTTATTTTCTTCCATATATTGCATGTAAGCGGGAAATAAAATGGATGGATGGTATTATGGGGTGTTAAAATGCAATGCAATTAATAAGATATAGCTTTAAGATAACATTAAACACGCAATATTTACAGCTAATAGCTCATTATAATTTATGGTATCCAAAACGCTGTTCCATATAAGTGAAGATCCCTGCATTGACCTGTTTAAACCAAGGCCTTCCCCTTCTCATTTTGAGGCTATTAAAGGAGAGGTAGTTTTTGCTATTGACCCCACCTTATTACACAATTACCTTTTGCCAAGGGATTGCCCCAGGGTAACTTTTTACGCCGGTAAGCAAAGCACCGAACAAGACATTACAAGGTTTATGGGACAAACGGATGCCGATTTTGTAATAGCGGTTGAATCGAAATGGTTACAAGCTATTGAACATACCGTTCTTTATTGCTATGAATTACCTGCAGATACATTTACTTTATTGGACGAATGTGCCGGTTATTATGTTTCTTACCAGGACGTAGCTCCGTTATGCGTAAAGCCGGTAGGCAACATCCTGGAAGAGCTATTGACAAGAAATATTGAGTTGCACTTTACTCCTTCTTTATGGAAACTGGCAGAAGCTGTTAAACAGTCTACTTTGAATTTCTCAATTATCAGGATGCGAAATGCCCAGCCGATCCTTCAGACACAACCATCTAACAAATAATAAAGCCCACCTGGATAACAGACGGGCTTTATATGGTAAGATATATGGGATTTATTTTTGCTGAACAGTAGGGTAATGGTCTATTGTTTCAAACACATTACGGGGGTCTTGTTTTAACAGGGTAATAAACCTGGTTAGAGAGTCTGCATATTGTTGTTTGGCAAACATCCGGTCGTGTGCAAGAATGACTACTGTATTTGCCTGGTTGCTTGTTTCATCATCAAATTTCTTGTTTACATCTTTCAGCATCTGGTCTGCACTTTGAACAGGTGTTGCTCCTGCTTTTGCCTGCCATTCCACATCCCATCCTATTACTTTGTACCCCAGCGAATCAAGCATTTCATACACCTTCCTGGATGATTGCGGTCCTTTTCTTTTGCCGCCACCTACCCATGCATTCATACCTGGCAGGCGTACTACCTTTAGTGCATAGCCGATCTCGTTCTGTGCTTTTTGTATATCCCCAACTGCACTGTCTACCTCTTTGTAGAATTTTTTATAGTTATCCTTGAAAGCGTGTGTATAGCTATGATTGGCAATTAAAAACTCCGGGTAGGCGTTTTTTAAAGTGTCGATCCACCTTTTTCTTTTTGCATCGTAGGCATTCATGGCTACGATGAAGAAAGTAGCTTTTACACCTTGTTCGTGGAATATGTTCCTGCAATTGGTGCTGCCGGGAGGCTGAGGGCCATCATCCCATGTTAGGTATATGTATCGTTTAGAACTATCATATTTAATGGGTGTACCCGGAACAGGCTTGGGAGGACCCGCTTTTACAGAATCCGTAACAGCTTGCTTACTCTCGTGATTGTTGCCACAGCTGGCAAGCAATACAATGGCTGCGAAGGCCATTGCAATTCTCCTGTTTTCTTTCATGCTACAATAGATTTAATTTAAAACTACAAAACTTAAGGAATGCATCTTTCTTTTTTCTGGTATATGTTAAGAATAAATGCGGGGGCGTAAAAGTTATTTACATCGGGGTGTTCTAATCAATAAAAATGCCGAAGCGATTGGCTCCGGCATTTTTATATAAATATCATCCTTCTGTTAAGGCATAATGATCAGTGGTTTGCTACCGGCTATTTCTACCAGTTCCAGGTCAAAAACAAGGTCTTTGCCTGCTAACGGGTGATTCGCATCGAGTATCACGACTTCGTCTTTTACCTCTGTTATTACTACCGGGTATTGGTTACCGGCATTATCACTCATGCTTAATTGTAAGCCAACCTGGGGAACCAAATCAGCAGGAAATCTATCCCTGGGGAATTCCATAATCATTTCTTCCTGTAAAGGGCCATAAGCCTCCAGGAAAGGGATAACCACTGTTTTCTTTTCGCCAATCGTCATACCCGTAACGCCGTTATCGAATCCTTCGATCACCATTCCTCCACCCACTTCGAACTCCAGTGGTTCGCGACCTTCGGAACTATCGAATGTAGTACCGTCCGTTAATTTACCATGATAGTGAACCTTAACGGTGTCGCCTTTTTTTACTTGTTGCATGTAACTTTTTTTTTCAAAGGTAAATCCCGTGCGGCACGCAACACAATTAATTTTATGTAGAAGCGGGGTCAAAAAACTTCACAATAGTTTGAGTGCTACTTTTGCAGTATGAATCAACCAGGTAATTCATTTACAGGCATAGAACAGTTACGGATTATTTTTATGGGTACTCCTGAATTTGCGGTTGCATCGCTGGATGCGCTGGTAAAAAGCGGGTGCAATATTGTAGCCGTGGTGACGGCACCGGATAAACCCGCAGGACGTGGCATGAAGCTGACAGAAAGCGCTGTTAAGAAATATGCAGTTGAGCAGGGCTTACCGATACTGCAACCGGAAAAATTAAAGAATCCTGGTTTTATAGAGGCATTACAGTTATTAAAAGCAGATATACAAATAGTGGTGGCTTTTAGAATGTTGCCCGAAATAGTGTGGAGCATGCCACCATTGGGTACTGTTAATGTACACGGTTCATTGTTACCACAATACCGTGGCGCGGCGCCTATTAACTGGGCTGTTATTAATGGCGAGAAGGAAACAGGGGTAACTACTTTTCAACTGCAACAGGAGATCGATACCGGCAATATATTATTACAGGATAGCTTTCCCATAGGTGATGATGAAACAGCAGGAGAAGTACATGACAGGATGAAAGAAGTAGGTGCTCAGCTTCTTGTAAAAACAATACAAGGGTTGGTGGCGCATTCCATACAGGCACAACCACAATCCTCCGTTGATCCACAGTTGATCATTAAACATGCCCCAAAACTATTTACAGAAACCTGTAAGATAGACTGGACTAAAACGGCAGATGAGATACATAACCTGATACGTGGTTTGTCCCCCTATCCTACCGCTTTTACTTACATGGATAATAAGCTGATGAAAATATTCCATAGCAGTAAGGAAATAACAGCCCATCAAAAGGAAACTGGTAAGGTATTGAGTGATGGCAAAACATACCTGAAATTCAGTTGCAGCAATGGTTTTATCCATATACTGGACATGCAGCTTGAAGGCAAGAAAAGAATGTTAACGGGCGATTTTTTAAGAGGCTATAAACTGAGTGAATAGTATCCTGCTATTAATGGTTAATAGTCAACGAAAACTTTGTATCATTGATACCCAGTGTTGCTACAGCAGCATTACTGATACGGGCGACAAGACCGGCATCTTCTTTAATATCCGGTAAAGGCCCCAGTACTTTCGCGTAAATCGTTTTGCTGTTGGCATTTACCCGTACAATGGTACCCGGCTCTATATTGTTTACGAGTATATAATACTTTTTGTCCGTCCAGCCACTGGCTGTTTTAAAAGCTGCGCCATCACCATTTAAGGTGTTACTACCCCTGCTCTTATTATAGAAGGAAGCAAAATATCCATCCGGCCTGGCATTGTAACTCTCTGTACCATTAGTGCTGGCAGATGTTGTAACCGGTTTGTCTTTTAGTACCATTGGTTGTGGTGCCATTACCGGGGGTGGCGTTACAGTAGTAGTAGTGGTATTGGAGGTAACCGATGTTTGCTTTTCAGGAGCAGCAACCGGGGGGATCTGCTGAGATTCTTTTGCAGGAGACTGTGGTTGATTAACCGTAACCGGTGAGGGTGGTATTTGTGCAACCGGCTTTTGCACAGCTGTTACTCCGGCAATTTGCTGACCCACTATCAACACTTGTCCTAACTTGATATTATTGTCTGCCAGTTTATTCCATTCCTTTATCTGGTCAACCGATACACTATACATATGGCTTATCCTGTACAATGATTCTCCTTTTGCAACGGTATGTGTTACCGGGGTTGCTGTTATTGCTACGGGTGCAACGGTAACTGTTGTGGTTGTTTTTTGTGCTGGTGGATTGGCAGGTGCAACAGCAGGCTTTACAACTTTAGCAGCAGCATTTTTTGTTGGGATCTTTACTTCCTCGTCTATGCGTAAAACGCTTTTGCTATTCATGCCATTTAAGCGCATAATATCTCCAACAGTAGTACCGTATGTTTTGGCTAAAGCAGACAGGTTATCACCTTGCTTTATCTTGTAAGTAATATAATTCGTTGTTTGTGCTAACGCAGCCTGTGCCAAGGCGAATAAACAAAAAGAGAGAACAACAATAAATGGCCTTTTGTTTAGTTGCATAGTCATTGGTTTCAAGTAACAGTAAAATTAGTCTTTTAAAATTCTCCACTCTACCGGGTAGTAGTTATTGATCCGATTGGGTAAAACTTTTACCCAGCCTAACAATAATCCACAATAGCTTACCAGGTTCCAACCTTTCCCGCCTTCTACTATAACTTCATTTTTCGCAGATATTGCAATGCCTGCATTTCATTTAACGAAATTGTTGGAAAATGATGCAATGGCAGCAAGCTTAAGGCTAATTCATGATGTGGGATGATATCTTTCCCCTTGATAGCGCCTAATTCGATACCCGCTTTTTTGATATATAAGTATTTAGCCAGTACCTGTAAATCCTTTATCCACTGTTCCGGCATTACTTTAATGCTCTCGCCTTGCTTAAAAAACTGGTATGCGGCGGAGAGCGGTAAATAATTATGTACGGCCTGTTCTTCCTGTTTAGACAATTTTGTGAGCGAATGCTCTTTATATCTTATCGTATTACCAGCGTGCTTCTTTTTAAATGCAGCAATAAAAAATCCTTCCCCTTTTAGCAGGTATGGATAAAAGCGATACCCGGAGGCTTTTTGTTTATCCGACTGTACCTCAACAATATGCCACTCATCTTTTGTTTGCAATGGCAGGCTTTGCATATCGAATTCATCAACTATCCAATCCAGTAATTGTTCATCTTCTTCTTTACTGTAGGAGCAGGTGGAATAGATCAGTATGCCATCTTCTTTTAAAGAGGCATATACATCTGCTATTATTCTTTGTTGCCGATGACTGCAAAGATTTACATTATCAATACTCCACTCTTTTACGGCTTCGGAGTCTCTTCTAAAAAGACCGCTTCCGCTACAAGGTGCATCAATTACGATGGCATCGAAATAGTTTTCCAGGGATTGAAAGGAAGAGGGATCGTTATTGGTTACAATTACGTTATCACTTCCCCACTTGGTAATATTTTCTACCAGTACTGCGGCGCGGGATTTTATTACTTCATTACTCACCACCAATCCATCCGTAAAATAAGAAGCGAGTAGTGTGCTCTTGCCACCAGGTGCTGCACATAGGTCCAATACTTTTTTGCCTTTCGGTTCAGCTATTGTTTGTTGCAGTACGGTATACAGGAACATGCTGCTTGCTTCCTGCACATAGTAAGCGCCTGCATGAAAAGCAGGATCTAGTGTAAAAGAAGGACGCTTTGCCAGGTAGCTACCTTGTATACACCAGGGAACAGGCATTAAGGAAGCAAACCTGTTTGTTGCATCGAATGGCTTTGCGGGATTGAATCGTATAGAGGTAATCTGTTCATCCGAAGCATGCACTGCCTCAAAAGCTTCTTTATTGAAGCCTTTGATACCATTGAGGGATTGAAGGAATTGTATTGGTAACTGCAAGGATGATCAATTTAAATAAAAGTATCTCTGGCATTCCTATCAGAAGCGTATGGTAAAATATTGTTTTACCTTATTTTCTTTTCTAAAGAACAATATACCTATAAAATAAAGGTCTATTGTTAGTGTTACCTGTTCGTACTGCTGCACTTTGTGCCAGGCTTGTTCCATTTCCTCACTCCAGTGAATATCATCCATTATAACAATGGAGTACTCGTGTAAATGATTGAGCAATATATCGAAGTAACGAATAGTAGGCTCATACCGGTGATTACCATCCAGGAATGCAAAATCGACCGATGGTAATGGCTGTACGGTAGCTGCTAATGTTTCATCAAAATTACCCTCTATCACTTTAATATTGGTAAGCTCTAATTTTGTAAAATTCTCTTTCGCTACTGCAGCTACTGCTTTGGCGCCTTCCATGGTGATGACAGAAGCATCTTGTTTGGCAGATGCCAGGTAAGCGGTAGTAATGCCGAGGGAAGTGCCCACTTCGAGAATGGTTTTGGGCTGATAATAATTTACCATCCTGAATAATAGCTGGCTAAATTTAGATGGTTTGAGAGAGGAGCCAGCTACTGCGGCTACTTTACGCTGCGTGGTTTTGATAGTGCGGCTACCGGCGCCAAAGTCTTCAATTTGCAGTATACGGTCATCATGCAGCAATTGCTGGCGAATAGTTTCAATTTGTTTGTAGGAGTAAAACGACCGTGTGTCGTTTAGTACATGTATGATAAAGTCGTACACAAAAGGGGAATGAACCCCATGTCCCTTGCCATTGGAAGCGGCAGAATAATACTTCAGATATTTAATTACCGATTGTAACCTGGAATACATAGCTACAAATGTATACGAATTACTTTCTTATCCATGTTTGAAAACTATAGGCATATGCATGGCGGCCGTCTGCTTCAAAATGTTCTTCAAAACTTAGTTGCCATTGCTCAGGGTTGATAGAAGGGAAAAAGGCATCGCCTTCCAGTACAGCCTGTACACGGGTTAATAAAATTTTTTGGGCTGTTTGTATAGATTGTTCATAGATCTCTCCGCCACCTGTTATCATTACCTCTTTGTAGTCATTTTGTTTGGCAAGGGCAATAGCCTCATCCAAAGAATGTACTACGCTGGCGCCCTTTGCTTCAAAGTCGTTTTTCCGGGTGATAATGATATTCATCCTGCCATTCAATGGCTTATTGCCAAGGCTTTCAAAGCTTTTACGCCCCATTACAACAGGCAGTGCCCATGTATTGTTTTTAAAAAATGCCAGGTCGTTGGGTAATTGCCAGGGCAGCTTGCCGGTTTTGCCAATCACGTTATTAAGGCTTGCTGCTGCAATAAGGGTAATAACCATGTATAAAAGCGTATTTACTATTAAAAGGATGGTTTCAAAACAGGTTCCTCGTTATACAGCTACAGGCGCTTTGATATGAGGATGGTGCTGGTAGTTCTCTAATGTAAAATCTTCGAACGTAAAGTCGAATATGTTCTTTACTGATGCGTTGAGGTGCATTACCGGCAACGGATATGGCTCTCTTGTGAGCTGTAGTTTTGCCTGTTCAATATGGTTATTGTAGAGATGTACATCACCAAAGCTGTGAATGAAATCACCATATTCCAGCCCGCAAACCTGTGCTACCATCATGGTAAGCAGTGCATAGGATGCTATATTAAAAGGAACACCCAGGAAAACATCTGCGCTTCTTTGGTATAGCTGGCAGCTAAGTTTGTTGTTGGCTACATAAAACTGGAATAAAACATGACAGGGCATCAGGGCCATCTCCGGCAAGTCGGCCACATTCCATGCACTGACTATTAAACGGCGGCTATCGGGGTTCTTTTTAATCTGGTTGATCACATCAGTGACCTGGTCGATGGTTTGGCCATTGGCGCCTTCCCAGCTACGCCATTGTTTTCCATACACGGGGCCCAGTTCTCCTTTTTCATCTGCCCACTCATTCCAGATACTTACCCCATGTTCGTTAAGGTACTGAATGTTTGTGCTTCCCTTCAAAAACCATAACAACTCATACACAATACTCTTTAAGTGCAGGCGTTTGGTGGTAACGAGTGGAAACCTTTTCTGCAGATCGAACCGCATTTGATAACCAAAGCAGCTGATGGTGCCTGTTCCTGTTCTGTCTGTTTTAGCAGAACCATTATCCAATATATGCTGAAGAAGCTCCTGGTATTGTTGCATAGTACAAAGTAATTAAGCTTATACCAATTTACGCGGGATAATATTTTGAATTGGGGATTTTCTGTTAATTAAGGCGTATATAGCGCCAAACCATTCATCCCATAAAACTGAGTTTTATATAAAAAGTTATTTACTTTATCCACCAGCTAAAAAATTTCATATCCTTCATGCAGCAGCCAGGCCTCGAGAAACATTGTACAGAAGTTATTTTTCAATTAGATAATAATCTGGTAATTACAAACATCTGGCCGCAAAAAAGTGAGACCTGGGGATATGCTACTGAATCGCTTTTTCAACAAAAATTCTCGTCATTACTATCACCTTCTCATCAACAACCATTGGAAGCACGGGTTATTCCCTTCTTGTTACAAAAAGATGACAATCCTTTAGCATTAGAGGCGCTCATTGTTTTGCCAAACAAAAAAGAAAGCTGGTTCTCCCTGTTAATAAAAAAAGAAAGTATGGCCCCTGGAGCCATGCAGTGTATTATAGTTGCTACCAATATTGATCATTATAAACTTTCACAACAAGCTTCTGCCCCAATCTCTTCCCTGCAGGAAACAACGGATATTGCAGAGTTAAAGGCCTCTCTGAAAAAACTGGAAGAGAGTGAAAAACGTTTCCGCATATTGGCGGAGAATCTGCCCACACCGGTAAGTTGTAAAACAGAGGATGGAAAGATCCTGTTTGTAAATAAAGCTTTCTCCGACCTGTTTGGATATACATTAAAAGATGTGCCTACCTTAGTTGAATGGACTCAAAAAACGAATGCTCCTTTAAAAACCAATATCACCAATACTCCCTGGAAGGAGGAATGGCAGCGGAAGCGAAAGGAACTTGTTGGCGGGATAAAAAGAACTGTTGAGATAACCTGTAAGAATGGAGATGTTAAAACAGTTGAGTACACAACCGCGCTGTATGATGGTTTGCTGTATTACTTATTTATCGATGTTACAGAGAAGAAGCAACGGGAAATACAGTTACTGGAAAGCTATGAGAACTTTAAACGCATTGCTGAGAATTTGCCTGTACCGATAGCCGGTTATAATGCGGGTATGAGCATCAACTTCATGAATAAAAAATTCACTGAAGTGTTAGGCTACCAGCTGGAAGAAATAAAAGATTTCGATGTATGGTATGCTAAGTTTGTTTTTCCGGATGAGGCAACAAAAAATCAGCTGCTTGATAATTGGAATAACGCGGTGGAAGCCTACAGGAATGGTACAGCCATTGTTCCCTATATCACTGAAATGACCATTTGCTGTAAGAATGGCGAGGTGAAACATTTTGAAATATCCATGTCGGTAGATGGGGATAATGTGTATGGCATGTTTAACGATATTACGGAACGAAAAGTTACCGAGAGCAAGTTGCTGCAATCGCACCAACAGCTGAGAGAATTGACTTCGTACCTGCAAAAAATAAGAGAGGAGGAACGGAAACACATTGCGCGTGAAATACATGATGAATTAGGCCAGATGGTTACCGGTCTTAAGATGGATATCAGCATGTGTAAGAAAACCGTAGGCGCTGCTATGCCAGAGATGGAAGAAAAGATAGCAGGCATTGTTGAGCTGACTGATAAGATTGTAAAGACCATACGACGTATTGCTTCGGAACTACGGCCCAATATTTTAGATGACATAGGCCTGGTAGCTACTATGCAGTGGCAAAGCCGGGAATTTGAAAAACGTTCGGGCCTGAAATGCCAGTTTGAGACCAATTTGGAAGATGATGCAGCGTTGCCTGCTGATGTTTGCTCCAATGTTTTTCGCATATTCCAGGAAACACTTACCAATGTAATGCGTCATGCCCAGGCTACAAAAGTGGTTGCCTCGCTTATTCAAAAAGAGAACCGGTTGCTGCTTACTATAACAGATGATGGTAAAGGGTTTAATACGCTTGAAAAACAAAAAACACTTGGTTTATTAGGAATGCGGGAAAGAGCTATTATGCTTAACGGCAGCTTTTCCATTAATAGTGTAGTGGATAAAGGAACGACTACTACAGTTGAAGTAACTTTACAATAAATGAACAATGAACATCTTAATTGGAGACGATCATAGTGTTGTAAGAAGAGGATTGAAAGCAATATTAGGTGAGGCTTATCCCAATGCTGATATTGAAGAGGCCATTGATGGTTCAGATCTTTTAAAAAAAGCTGTGAGCCGTGAGTGGCAAATCATTATTTCTGATATCACCATGCCTGATCTTTCGGGGCTGGAAGTGGTGAAAAAGATAAAAGAGCTCCGGCCACGCATACCCGTGTTGATTTTAAGTATCCATTCTGCGGAGCATTATGCCACAAGGGTGTTGAAGGCAGGAGCCGCCGGTTATCTTACCAAGGAAAGCGCTACGGAAGAGCTGGTAAATGCGGTGAAACACATTATCAGCGGCCGGAAATATATTACCCCGGAAATTGCAGAAATGTTTGTTGACCAGCACATGGAGACATCCAAAACAGAACTACATAAGGCTTTGTCCGACAGGGAGTTTGAGGTGTTAAAACTGATCGCTTCGGGTAAAACCTCTTCTGAAATAGCTGATATGCTTGTTTTAAGTATCAATACCATCAGCACCTACCGTTCGCGTATACTGGAAAAAATGCGAATGGCCAATAATGCGGAATTGACCAAGTATGCTATTAGTAAAGGGTTAGCGTAAACTTTGTAGTACTAACAACCACAAGATTTTCATAGATAGCACTATTCTTTTCTATGATAAACTGTTGTTACTTTGTATAGGTAACTAAAGTATTAGTTACCTCGTATTAATTTAAGAACTGGTAGTAGACCCGTTTTTTAATTTAGTATCCTACATCCGTACCCATTATTATAAACAGGACACTCTATTGCAGCCAAATTCCCCGCAGCAAGAGGTGTTTTTATTGCCGGTGTTGTAGCATACTACCTGGTTATTTACCCTTCCTTCTTTGTAATTCTTTTTTGATCAATCCCAGTTCTCTGCCGGTTTGCCCGCTTACACTGCTATTTTCCTGGGCACGACGCATGAGGTAAGGTATTACATCCCTGATGGGCCCGAAAGGCAGGTACTTGCTTACACTACAACCTGCTTTGGCGAGGTTAAAAGTAATGTTGTCGCTCATACCGTATAGTTGTGAGAAATGAAGGTGTGGATGGTGTAACGATAATCCCTTTGCCTGCATTAGCTCCGTTACCAGCAAATTACTTTGCTCATTATGGGTAGCTACAATAAAAGCGATCTCGTTAATGTTATCGATACAGTAAGTGATAGCGGCGTTATAATCCCTATCGGTACTTTCTTTATTAGGTTGTATAGGAGAAGCGTAACCGTTTTGAGCAGCCCGGTTTCTTTCTTTCTCCATATAAGCGCCTCTTACGAGCTTAACACCCAAAACAAAGTTTCTTTCTTTTGCTATCTTATGGCTGAGCTTGAGGAAATCGAGCCTGTCGTGCCTGTATAATTGGATGGTGTTATAAATAACTACTTTCCCTCTGTTGAACTCTTCCATCATTTCCATGGTAAGCCTGTCTACAGGGTCTTGTATCCAGCTTTCTTCTGCATCTACCAATACCCCTACGTTGTTTTGAGCGGCAGCTTCACAAATGCGGTACATACGATCGCAAACCCTATCCCACTCATCCATTTGCTCTTCATAATCATGCACGCCACTACGCAACCTGGGCGCTTCATTTAAGGCCTGTAATAATTTCAACCTGGCAAAACCGGTAACCTTTATACTGATAAAAGGGATATTAGACTGCGTTCCCGCATATTTAATTACCCTGATAAATTCTTCAGTGGCATGCTCAAAATTCTCTTCCCCTTCCTTTCCTTCTACTCCATAATCCAGTATCACCTGTACCCCATATTTACCCAGTGTAGTGCCAACCGCTGCTGTTTCCGTTAGGGTTTCACCGCCTACAAACTGCTTAAAAATGGTATTACGTATCATCCCATGTACCGGTAACCCGGTTTTCATCAGGAAAGGGGTAAGACGTGTACCGATTGGAACGAAGAGGGGGTAATCCATTGTACTGAAGAGAAACCTTGATTGCTTCAACTCTTTATCACTCTTATAAGCAAAAGCATTTTCCGTATTATCGAAAGAAATATTGGCCATACTAACAACTGTTCGTTGTGCGAATATCGGAAAGGGCACGTTAAGTAAAAAAAGCTTTTAAAAAATTAGATATAAGTATTCTACTATAACACATGCCCATACCGGGTTTTATAAAGTTACATTTCCACCGGATGAGAGCGGCGGATTTAGATACTTTTGGTAAGAACTGTAATTTCGGGAGCCTTAGCCATGAACGGCGGCGAGCTAACTGCCTGCTAACCAGGTTATTTAAAAGCGCTTGTTTATAAGGGATATTTCCCTACTTTTGCAACCCCAAATCTGTTTTGGCAGATTTATGGTGCCCAAAGCGCCATATCCACTGGGTTAAAACCAATTTAATCATTTTAAACACAGGGTAATGAACAATTACGAATTAATGGTGATTTTTACTCCTGTACTTTCTGAAGAGGATTTTAAAGCCGCTCAGAAAAAGTATGCTGATTTCATCGTTGAAAACGGCGGTACTACAGGACACAGCAATCCATGGGGATTGAAATCACTTGCTTATCCAATCGAGAAGAAGACAACCGGTATTTACTGGGTTCTCGAGTACGAAGCACCATCTGATCTGAATGAGAAGATGAAGATCCAGATTTTACGTGACGAGCAGGTTATGCGTCACATGATCACAAGGCTCGACAAATACGCCGTTGAGTACAACTACAAGAAAAGAACAGGCGGATTCCATACAACTGAAAAAACACAGGCTTAATCATGGCAAAGAACGAAATCAAATACCTGACCGCCATTAAGCAGGAAAAGCCTAAGAAGAAATTCTGCCGCTTTAAGAAGTATGGCATTAAATACGTAGACTACAAGGACATCGACTTTTTAAAGAAGTTCATTAACGAGCAAGGTAAAATGTTACCCCCGCCGTTTAAGTGGTAACTCTTTAAAGTACCAGCGTAAAGTGAGCGATGCTGTTAAGAAAGCACGCCAGATGGCTTTGTTACCTTATGTAACAGATCTTTTGAAATAAATCTATTTTTAGTAACCATCCCTAATTCCTTCTGCAAAGAAGGATGACAGTCGTAATCAAAAATTGATTGGGCTCCTGGGAACTAACAAACAATCATGCAGGTAATATTAATCCAGGATGTAGATAATTTAGGCGGCCGTAATGAGCTGGTAGCAGTAAAGAATGGCTACGCCCGTAATTTTCTGATTCCTCAAAAGTTCGCGGTAGAAGCTAACCCTTCTAACCTGAAACAATTAGAAGAGCGTTTAAAAGTAACCGCTAAGAAAGAAGCTGTTATGTTGGCTGAGATTAACAAGGTAATTGATGTTCTGAAATCATCTCCTGTTAAGATTGGCGCTAAAACAGGTACCAGTGGTAAAATCTTTGGTAGCGTTACTTCTTTACAGATCGCACGCGCTATCCGTGACCAGAAAGGTTATGAAATAGACCGCAAACGCATCTCTATTACTGATGAAGTAAAAGAATTGGGAACTTACAAAGCCAATATCGATTTCGGCAACGGTAATTCCACCGAGGTTGAATTTGAGGTAATCGGCGAATAATTTTCCTTTATTCCATTGAATAATAAGCCCGTAGCAGTGAATATTGCTACGGGCTTTGTTTATTTACCCCTTTTTGGTGATACCGCCATATTTTACGACGGAAATTCGGTTCCGGAAAAAAATTCTTGGAAAGTAAATAAAAGCTCTACTTTCGCAGTGTCCAATGACCAGTTGTTCCATATCTCTCGAACGTTTTAACGTAAATGCTTCAGGGCACTTGGGTACTGTTTACAATCATTGGTTTTATTTATTTTAATATTTCAAGAACATGAACATTTACGTTGGAAATCTGAACTGGAATATGACCAGCGAAGACCTGCAGGACCTTTTCACTCCGTATGGTGAAGTCACAAGCGCTAAGATCGTTACAGACAAATTCAACAACAACCGTAGCAAAGGTTTCGGTTTTGTAGAAATGAGCGACGATGATGCTGCCCGTACTGCTATCAGTGCATTACACGACAGCGACATTCAAGGTCGTAAAATTGTTGTTAACGAATCTACTCCTCGTCCGGAAGGCGAAAGAAGAGAAGGAGGCGGCGGTGGCGGCTTCAAGAAACGTAGCTTCGGCGGCGGCGGCGGTGGAAGCCGTGGCGGTGGCGGCGGATACGGCGGCGGTGGAAATCGCGGCGGTGGCGGTGGTGGTTATAACCGTGACCGTGGTGGTAACAGCGGCGGCGGCGGATATAACAGATATTAATCGTCCTCTTCATACAACACGACATTCCAAGTCCTGCGGCGCGTACGCAGGACTTTTTTGTGCCCCTACCTCAACGATGCTACACCAGGGGCACCTCTTTCAATAATTAACCTTTCAACATTTTACTATATCGTACCTTTGCGGGCGAAAATTTTTGGTACATGTCAACAGTAAAAATTGGTACAGTGCAAATGAGTTGTGTAGCAGATAAAGCTGCCAACCTTCAAAAAGCCATAGAACAGGTAAAAGTAGCCGCTGCGCAGGGCGCACAGATCGTGTGCCTGCAGGAACTATTTACTTCTTTATACTTCTGCGATGTGGAAGATCATGATAATTTTAACCTTGCCGAAGCTATTCCCGGCCCATCAACAGAGGTGTTAGGGAAAGTGGCTAAAGAGCTGAATGTAGTGATCGTGGCTTCTTTATTTGAGAAGAGAGCGCAGGGATTGTACCATAACACCACCGCTATTATAGATGCAGATGGTAGTTATTTAGGCAAGTACCGGAAAATGCATATTCCCGATGATCCCGGTTATTATGAGAAATTCTATTTCACACCAGGCGACCTGGGTTATAAAGTATTCAAGACCAAATATGCTACTATTGGTGTATTGATTTGCTGGGATCAGTGGTATCCGGAAGCATCGCGTATTACAGCGTTAATGGGTGCAGATATCCTCTTTTACCCTACGGCCATTGGCTGGGCTACTACTCAAAACGAGGCTACCAATACAGAACAATACAACGCCTGGCAAACCATTCAACGCAGCCATGCTGTAGCAAATGGTGTTCCTGTAGTAAGCGTTAACCGTGTTGGATCTGAAGGCGATATGGATTTCTGGGGCGGTTCTTTTATAGCCAATCCTTTTGGAACCCTTTTATACAAAGCATCACATGATAAGGAAGAAACTGTAGTAACAGAGATCGATTTGGAGAGAAGTGAGTACTACAGAACCCACTGGCCTTTTTTGCGCGACAGGAGGATTGACAGCTATCAGCCTATTACCAAACGATTTATTGATGATGAGGCCTGATGATAAGGGTACTACTCATCATTCATAACTCACTATTTACTATTCTTATTCATGCAAGCAATACCTAAAGAATCAGGCTATTATTTTCCTGCCGAATGGCATAACCATACTGCTACATGGCTTAGCTGGCCGCATAAAGAAGCCAGCTGGCCGGGAAAGATCGAAACGGTTTATTCCCCGTATTGCCGGTTTATAAAAGCTGTTTCAGCAGGTGAGCATGTTTGCATTAATGTAGCGGATGCTGCTATGCAGCGCTTTGCTACAGAACAACTGTTGAAGGAAGGTGTTGACCTGAAGCAAATACAATTTTTTCATCACCCTACCAATGATGCGTGGTGCAGGGATCATGGTCCTGCTTTTCTCATTAACCCGAAAGAAAAGAAGAAGGTAATTGTGGACTGGGGATACAATGCCTGGGGTAATAAATACCCTCCCTATGACCTGGATGATGTAATTCCGTCTTTAATAGGCAAGCACTACAACCTACCTGTATACCATCCCGGTATTGTGATGGAAGGTGGTTCTGTTGATTTTAATGGCGCAGGTACTTTGTTAACTACTACCGCCTGCCTGCTAAATCCCAATCGTAATCCACAACTGAACCAGCAACAGATCGAGACTTACTTATACAATTACTATGGTGTAGAACAAATACTCTGGTTGGGTGATGGTATTGTAGGCGATGATACAGACGGGCATATTGATGATATTACCCGCTTTGTAAACGAGGATACGGTGGTAACCGTGGTGGAAGAAAATAAGAACGATGAAAATTACCATTTACTAAAAGAGAAT
>JAGFNK010000525.1:0-36209 GCA_025769875.1 Russula earlei | reverse complement strand
AAATCTGGCTCCTCGACACAGGAGACGCGCGTCATCCCAACGACCCCCTGAGAGAGAAACAGTTCCCAACACAAGAGGATTTCTTGTTGAAAGACCATTACCTCCTACCCCTCCTGACGCCTACGTACCCTTGTTTACCAATCGTATTCCTACCCCTGTCATACCTATCCAACCCTTTGCATCACCCCTTGTTGAATCCCCTGATAGTACCGATCTTAGGAATACTGATTTACACTGTTATCTACCAGAACAATCCTTCTTAGCATTAAACCTACCTACGCGTTCAAGGAGAGAGTTAATTGAATTCAAGAATTATTGTACCCAAGCTTGGCATCAACGACTGACACACTTTATAGTTTACAAGCACCCCACCAAGGAAATAAGTGACTTTGCCATCTCTCCAGCAGAATTTGAAGGATATCTGTGGAAAACCCGAGTAGTTCTAACACAAAGCAGCATTACTGAAGAATACTCCCGAATCCAATTAAGAAAACATCAAGGAAGACCGGATACCATTCGACTAAAGCCAGCCTACACCATTGCATATCCTTGGAACAACGGCCATTGGACTATAACAGTCGTCTAGATCTATGAGCACTAGGAGAGACATCACTGACGAAGAAGAAAATCTAATCCCACTCCTATTTGAAAACCTCAGTTACGACACCCAAGATCACTGTTACCGAGGAAAATTTGCAGGCACACCTATTATCAACCACGGAAATCTTTCTGACACTTGGTTATACGAAGACGATAACGACGAAGTTACCACCGAACAACTTAAAGCGGCAGCCCCAGGAGCAGAAAACGTTCAAGACTTCAACCCCTATAACTATTCAGGCCTCTTCCTAGACAGACCAGTCAAGTGGAGTCCGTTCTAGAAGACATTGGGTTTACTATAACAATCGAGAAGTCGATTTCTCAGCCAGAACACCTCAAGAAGTTACCGCTATCCTAGGAACTGCTCAGAGCACTCGAAGCACCACTCCAGGACCTTCTACTCGGCGTAATACCCAACAACCTACTCCTCATACAACTAGCAACGTACCACAAGCAGTCCCTCGAACGCTCACTCCAACTAGAATCCAACTACAAGGTTCAGCCCCACCTATTGTTACAGCTACAACAACTCAGAATCCCACCATGTCAAGCAATCCGCGCCTTGTTGGAACAGCACCAGAACCCTTTGACGGAAAGGCTGATAACGCAGAAGCCTTTTGGGCAGCTTTGGCCAATTATTATTACATCAATGGCGACTCCTTTACAGATGAAAGCAAGAAAGTTGCCGCTGCACTAACCCACTTTAAAGTAGGAACACCCGCTGGAGCATGGGCTAGAGAACAAACCACCAAGGCTATGGCTCGTACCGTAGCAGACTATGGGTCATGGGACGACTTCAAGAAAGCCTTTGCCGATCATTTTATTCCCTGCAGAAGCAGAGTTGGCCTCCGCTAATACCATGCACACCTATTATCAAGGGAAACTACCATTTAATGAATGGTACCAGAAATGGTCGCACCACGCATCACGAGCTACCACCGATGAAAGAACAAAGATGTACGCATTTAGGAAGAACATCAACCCGGCCTTACATCAGAAAATACTGGGAATCACACCAACACCAACTACGCTTGCAGCCCTTGTCAAAGCAGCAAGAGAATTCGACAACCTTTTCCACCTATACAACTCCACTGCTTTTCGAGGAGGACGCTCTGTGCGTGCCCGAGGATTGAACACTCAAGGATCAGATAATCCATTGGAAATTAACTTGTACCAAGGAGAGCCCAATGAACGACCCTGGGAATCCAGAAGTGAAAGGAAACCCCTCACAGATGCAGAGAAAGAATTTCGACGCAAGAACAATCTCTGTTATTATTGTGGAAAGAAGAATCATATGGCAAATCAATGTAGAGCAAAGAAAGCAGCTCAAGGACGCCAACGACAAGGTTCTCGCCCCCAAACAGTCAGAGCTACAACCATCCAAGATGAAAACATCGAACCTGCGCAAGAAGAACCCGTTCCTGTTGCTTCACTAACGACTTGGAGAGAGACACTTGCAGACTCGATCCTCCGCCCAAGATCTGCTCCTATGGATTTTTAATTGGACCCCCTTCTGCACCGAGGAGGGACTGCGGTCCAAATCAGTACGATACAAAGAGAAATCAATTACCCCAAAGTTTTTACCAAGAATATTCGCTCCCCTTCCATTGCCTTGAAAGTTACCTTAGTAGGGAAGACAAGCGGCAAAGAAATCGGTGCAAGAGCCCTGCTCGACAGTGGAGCAGAAGGAATGATAATCCATGAACGATTTGCACAAAGACACCACCTGCACCTTCGAACTATGATCAAACCCTTGCCAGCACAAAATGTAGACGGAACACAAAATGCCAATGGACTAATACGCTTTAGCACCATCCAAAGACTTCGCATCCAAGCGCACACAGGCGCCACTCATGACGAACAAGCAGAATTCCTGGTCACTAACATTGGAGATCACGACATTATCTTAGGAACCGATTGGCTACGACACCACAACCCAGATATTGATTGGGCAAATGATACAATCACACTGAGGAACTGCCCCCGAACTTGCCTTACCACACACCCAAGCATAACCATTGCATCTGCATCTGGAACGCGGAATTACCAAATACAAGCGCTTACTTTCCCTGAAGAAGAAGAACCCGAGTTTACGGACATTGCTGCACTAATCTTCCCAGATACTGAAGGACCATTGAACCCATGTGTTGACGAACAAATCCACGATGCGTTTAGCCCAATAACAATCAACATAAGAGCCAAATCAACCACAGCTACCAAGTTAGCCAATGCGGAAACACCCCCTAAGACATTAGACGAACTTATCCCCGCCCAATTCTTGAAATGGCGAAAGGTTTTCGATGAACAAGCTTCTCA
This sequence comes from Russula earlei, assembly GCA_025769875.1. NCBI lineage: Eukaryota > Fungi > Basidiomycota > Agaricomycetes > Russulales > Russulaceae > Russula > Russula earlei. The sequence continues at coordinate 33,293 of JAGFNK010000525.1, read as the reverse complement.
ACGCCTTCCTGCTCACCAACCATGGGACCATGCAATCAATCTAAAACCAGGGATCGCCCGACGTGATTCTGGCATTTATCGACTTACTCCCAAGGAACTACAAGCCCTAAAAGAATACTTAGACGAACATTTGAAGAGAGGCACAATCCGACCATCAAAAGCAGCTATTGCCAGCCCATTCTTCTTTGTAGAAAAGAAAGGAGGAAATCTACGACCAGTGCAAGACTACAGAGCCCTGAATACAGCAACTGTCAAAGACGCGTATCCACTACCCTTGATTCCTGAATTAATTGACAAACTCCAAGGAGCCCAATACTTTACCAAGTTTGACGTACGATGGGGATACAACAATATTCGCCTCAGAGAGGGCGATGAACACCTCGCAGCATTCAAGACACCATTAGGACTCTTCGAACCATTGATAATGACATTTGGTCTCTGCAACGCCCCAGCCACTTTCCAACGCTTTATGAACACCATCCTAGCAAAATACATCGCCACTGAACGAGTGGTTGTTTATCTAGATGATATACTAATCATGGCGCAAACCTTGAACGAACTAGACGACTGGACACATAAGGTCCTAAAAACACTCCAAGACCACGACTTATACTTGAAACCAGAGAAATGTGCTTTCCGACAAACCTCTATTAGTTACCTAGGCATCAATATCTCCCAAGGACGAATATCCATGGACCAAGACAAGTTAATAGGCATTACAAAGTGGCCTACTCCGACCAATGTTACGGAAGTACAAGCATTTCTAGGATTCTGCAACTTCTATCGACGATTTATCCACCAATACTCTCGAATAGCACGGCCCTTGTTTAACTTAACAAAGAAAGAAAACCCCTTCAAGTGGGAAGACGATGAAGAACAAGCATTTCAGAAGCTAATCCAAGCATTCACAACGGCCCCAATCCTCATGTTACCTAACCACACGAAACCCTTTCGACTCATCTGCGATGCAAGTGACTTTGCAGTCGGTGCAATCTTGGAACAACCCGATGAATTTAACAGATATCACCCAGTAGCCTATTTCTCGAAATCCTTGGACCCCGCACAACGAAATTACATGATCTATGATAAAGAACTCCTTGCTATTGTCTTGTCCCTCTGGCACTTCCGACACTACCTTGAAGGCGCTACACACCCCATTGATCTATGGACAGACCACAATAACTTGACATACTTCATGACAAAACAGAAACTCACGAGACGACAAGCCCGATGGGCACTCCTCCTCAGCAATTTCGACTTCACCATCACCCACCACCCAGGAACTATGAACAAAGCAGACGGTCTGTCCAGGCGGCCAGACTTTAAAGAGGGGATACAAAACGAAAATGATGGAAAGGTGCTCCTAGATGACAAATTTTTTAAAATTAGAGCAACACGCACCTCTGCTACAGAACCAATCGGCGACCAGGAACTTCGACAACAACTACGATCTAGCAAAGACTATGACCCAGAAGTATCTAACGCGTTAGCAATCATTATAAAGAATGGACCAAGGCGACTATCCAAAGGCTTACAGGACTGGAACCTTGAAGATGGACTAATACTATTCAAAGGAAAAGTCTATATCCCAAACAACGACACCCTAAGAAAGAAAATTCTAAAACTACACCACGACTCCCTTGCCACTGGGCATCCTGGCCAATGGAAAACTTATGAACTAATCAGCCGAAACTATTGGTGGCCAGGAATGCTAACTTATGTCAAAAGTTATGTAGACGGTTGCGCAATTTGCCAAAGTACAAAGAACCGTCCAAAGACAGAAACACCCCTTGTACCGATTACACCAGCTGGAGAAGTATGGAAAAGCATTACTATGGACTTTATCACGGACCTACCGATTTCACAAGGCTTCGACAGCCTCCTAGTCGTGGTAGATCGATTCAGTAAAGCAATAATCATTACCCCTTGCCACAAGACAATCACAGCAGACGAAACAGCGACACTAATCATGAACAATGTCTGGAGAAGAATAGGGCTCCCAACACAAATAATATCGGACAGAGGCCCTCAATTCGCAGCAAAAGTCACTCAAGAACTATGGAAAAAGTTAAATGTCAAAGTATCACTAAGCACAGCATATCACCCACAGACAGACGGAGAAACAGAACGAGTTAACCAAGAACTAGAACAATACCTACGAATATTTTGCAACCATCAAGCAGACAATTGGGCAGAACTAATTCCCTTTATGGAATTCGCACATAATGCCAGACAACACAGTGCTACGAACAAACCCCCATTTGAAGTCTGGTATGGCTTTAACCCAACATTTGCTCCGCCCCTTGCCTTTACATCAAAGTTCCCTTCAATCCAAGAAAGACTATCAAGACTAAACCAACTCAGAGAAGAAGTAGCTGCCTCCCTGAACCGAGCAACAGAAATCATGAAGCAATCAGGACCTCAATCCTCCACATTTCGTTTTAAAGAAGGGGATCAAGTATGGCTGGAAGCCACGAATCTACGAACGACTCACCCAAAAGCAAAACTAGCCCCTCGACGCTATGGGCCATTCAAAGTCACCACTGCCTATCCAGTAAACGTTCGCCTCGAACTACCAAAGTCTTGGAAGATACACCCAGTTTTTCACCACTCCCTGATTAAACCTTACAAAGAAACCATTGCCCATGGTCCTAACTTTTCAAACCCGCCACCAATATTAGTCGAAGGTGAAGAACAATATGAAGTAGAGCAGATCCTAAACTCTCGGCTCTCCCCAAACCGCAAAGGAATCCAATACCTAGTTAAATGGAAAGGGTATACAGGTCGCAGAAAATACTTGGGAACCAGCATCTAACCTATCAAAAGCGCAATTACTTGTTAAAGACTTCCATCGGAAATATCCGAAGGCGCTTAAGACAATTCCCACCAGGAGTAACCCCTAAACCAACAACTCTCATCATGACCTCTGTCGATGATTACCTTTATCCTTGTTACCAACAAACTTTTCAGAGAACTCCTGCGATCACATGCACTCAATCGACCACGGCTATCCCTAAAGCAATCCATAGGACAAGGGGGAACTCCTCACGAACCAACAGACTTCGACTCTTCATATGCAAACTACTCCACCTTCCAAAGAAACAAATTCCTACTGTTGCAGGAGCAACAAGTCTATAAAGAGGGGATGAATGTTACGAACCAAGGCCAAGTCCTGGCCAAGGATTGTCCTATTTTACTCAAGAAAGACCACTCCTCACTTTGCATTGCCGACTCCCTTCCATTTTCTGGGCTATCCCTCCTGCGGTACAAGATATTGCTATTGCAAAAGCACTCTAACACGACCAGGCACCGGTTTCCTAATCGGGTAATCATCGCGTGGCAGCCACATGGCCACCCAGCCACCATGGACCCGAAACAGCGGCACAAACTCTTAGAAACTGTTGCATAAATCATCTGACGTCATCAAGGCTCCAATGACATCATGGCTGACTGAGCGACTCCACAGTGACCTCATAGGCTCACTAAGCGCCCCACAGTGACATCATAATGATGTCATCGCTCCACAATGATCAGTAATGCGCTCAGTAAGCCTGAAACTTGGCATAAGCAAGTTTATGCCTCTGTAGTCCTATTGGATGGTACCAAAGAGTCTAGAATAGTCCCAGTGCTTTGTAATCGACCCTGTCTACTGTATATAAGCCCCAATGAAGCATGGCAGTCGTCAGACTGTCCATTTGTGATACTCTCATCTTCCTGGGTACTCCCCTGCGACCGCTCAGTTTAAAGACTCCTCTCGCTTCCCAAGGTACTCTTCTACGACCGCCTTGTTTAAAGCCCCTCGCTGCACTGGCTTCTAACCTTCGCCTCTGCCTCCAGTTACACGTACCAGTCCCCATCTGGTACATCTTAGTCATTTGGCTCGTCCTCTTGTTCAACGCCGCCTACGCCGCGTACCATCTGTTCCGACCTTTGCCCACCTGCTCCTGAGTCCACACGGATCAGCAGTACGTGTCTTGACAGCTTGACCTGAGCACGCCTCAAGGAACCCTTGTGTTCCTCTTCCTCCTCTCTCTCTCTCTCATCATCCTCCTCTTCTGTGAAACCAGGAGATCAACTCTGTCTGCAGACTGAGTCATTGTCTGACTCAGCCTTGAGATGCTAAACCTTTTGATCCGGTCTCTTTGAGCCAGTCGCACTGAACCATTGAACCAAGTCACAGGGACTTGGCCCCACTGAACCTTGAGCTAACGCTCCAATGGCCGTGATGCCATAACACAAGCTAAGCTTCCCTACTCCATTCTGGAGATCAACCTTGAACTACCACCAAACTGCTGGATCCGCATCCAACCTAGACCCTCTCCAGACCTCCCTGAACACATCGTTGGAACTGCCACCTGGGACAGTTTTCACACCTTCCTTTGCTACGTTACCACTGAAAACAATGAAGAACTACCTGTTGAATTTATCAACAACTGCTGGTTTGAGCTACAACTCAGAAGAGGACAGCTCTACACTCATCAGGACCTTGAACTCATTAGGAACAGCCTTGGATTAGGCTATTGGAGGAAAAATGACCCCCTTTACGAACCCCCATCAGACTCAGAGGCCTCTTCCACAGAAGGCAACCACCCTGAACCCCCTGAACCAGAAAACACTGTTGAAACTCAGATACTTCCTGAGAACCAAGAACCACAGACACCCCCTGAAACAGAAACCCCCCCCTGAAACCACTATGGTGGCACAAGTCCCACAAGCTGCTCCAGCCCAAGCTGTTGCACAACCCCCAGCTGCAGCACAAGCACCACAGATCGCCCAAAGAGCCAATGGGTCCCTTAGTGGCAAAGAGCCCACAGTCTTCATGGGTGAAAGAAACAAAATGAAACACTTCATCATGGAATTCAATCTCTACTGAGGGCTCAATGACGATAAGGCAGTCATGATTGACCCCTCTAAAAGGGTCATTTTAGCTCTCTCCTACATTCAGGGGGAAAAGGTGGAAGATTGGGTAAACTCACAAGTGACAGCCCTCAGAGAAAAAATAACTAGGGCCCAGAACCCTATCAACTGAAATGACGAAATCTTGTGGACCGATTTTATCACTGATTTTATGTTCAACTTCACCAACATGGCAGAAAAGGAAGATGCTCAAGCGGCCCTTGTCAAACATGAAATGAAGGATTCCCTGGATGACTACATTTCCAATTTCAAACAACTCCTCACCAAAACAGGATGGCCGGAAATGGATGTAATTGCCATTAAGAGCTTCAAGAATGGACTCAAAAGCAGACTTTACTGTGCAATCCTAAACAGGGACATCTGGCCCACCACCCTCCAGGAATGGAAGGAAGAAGCCCGAAGACAACACTGATGATTTGTCACCATAAGAGAGAAACTCAAGGGGAAGAAAACCACACACTCCTCCTCAGAACATAAAATTCATCACCCTGATTGAATGCAAGTGGATGCTGCCAAGTCCAACTTTAAAAAGCTCATAGAGGAAGAAAGGAAACAGTTAGCAAAAGAAGGGCATTGCTTCCACTGCAGGGAAAAGGGCCACCTCAGCCAAGAATGCCCCAAAAATTTGACCCCCACCACTTCCAAAGCTTGCACCACTGAACCAACCTCAGAACCATCTAAAGAAGAAGAACCAGCCTCTATGGTAGCCCGCATGAAAGCCCTGCCAGCCAAAGAATGAGCCAAAATCTGGGACCTCATCCTCAAAGAGGATTTTCTCTAGGCCAAAGTGTGACAGTTGGCACAGAGGCCCAAATAGATACCATTGTCAACCATAAAGAAAACTCAATGAAAGTTCCTTTTATGTTAACAACCAATGGAAAGACTGGTTAAGCACTCCTTGACAGTGGGGCAACAGAAAATTTCATCAGCCAAGGAATTGTGGGAAAATTACAAATCCCACTTCAAACCCTCAGAACCCCCAGACCCATCATCAATGTTGATGGCACTAGCAATCAAGGAGGAGCACTAACCCATTATGCTCATATGGCTGTATGACATGGCCCAACCACACAACTTCTCACCTTTTACATTACCAATTTGGGAGAAGATAGAATGATCCTTGGTTACCCCTTCCTAAAAGCGCTAAACCCCTTGTTGACTGGAGCACTGGCCACCTTAAAAACCATCTAGGGGTTCTTCTCACCCCTGTACCCTTAATAAACCCACCAAAAGTTTGGGTCGCACAAATAAGAACAACCACCATTCCCCTAGAATATTCACGTCACCAAAAGGTCTTCTCAGAAGAAGCAGCCAAACAACTCCCACCCAGTCAAGGAGAACTCGACTTCAGAATCGCTCTGAAACCAGATGCCCCCTAATTCCCTGATTGTCGAACTTACCCCCTCCCACAGAATGAGAAACAAGAATCATCAAGACAAATACAAGAAGACCTGGCCAAGGGTTTCATCAAGGATGGTATCTTGGACTTTGTATCCCCCATCTTCTTTGTCCAAAAAAAGAATGGCACTGCCCCATGGATGGTAGTAGACTACCGAAAACTCAACAACGCCACCAGCCCTGACTACCATGCCTTACCAAACATGGAAAGAACAATTACACCGGCTAAGGGGCAAGACCACTTTTAGCAAATTCGACATTAGGGCTGGTTACAACAACATCCTAATTCACCCAGAAGATCAACGCAAGAGGGCCTTCAAAACCCAGTTTGGCACCTTTGTCCCTATGGTAATGGGCTTTGGCTTCACCAATGCCCTGGCAACCTTTCAACAAGCAATGAACCATACCCTCAGACCCTGGCTCCTCAAGTACCCAGAGAACACCTGCAACTACCTTGATGACATGGCAATAGCCACAGGTTTGGGGGAAGAACACCTACATTGACAAATCACACATGAGTTCCTTGACCTCCTTGAAAGAGACTCTTACTTCCTTAAAGCATCCAAATGTGCCTTCGAACAAAGAGAAATTGATTTCTTGGGCTTTAGAATCAACCAAGGAACATTGAAAATTGACCCAGTAAAGATGGATGGCCTCAAAAATTGGCCAAGACCCCCAAATAACATAAAACAGGTACAACAGATCATGGGTGCCCTGAATTACCAACGACTGTCAAGACACGTACTGCTGATCACTGAGGACTCAGGAGCAGGTGGGCAAGGGTTGGAACAGACAGTACACAGCATAGGCGGCATTGAACAAGAGGATGAGCCAAATGACTAAGAGGTACCAGATAGGGACTGGTATGTGTTGCAGGAGGCAGAGGCGAAGACTGGAGGCCAGTGCAGCAAAGGGGCTTTAGACAAGGCAGTTGTTGAAGAGTACCTTGAAGACAAGAGGAGTCTTTAAACTGAGCGGTCACGAGAGAGTACCCAGGAAGATGAGAGTATCACAAATGGACAGTCTGATGACTGCCATGCTACATTGGGGCTTATATACAGTGTACAGGGTCAATTACAAGGAACTGGAACTATTCTAGACCCTTTGGTACCATCCAATAGGACTGCTGAGGCATAAACTTGCGTGTGTCAAGTTTCAGGCTTACTGAGCGTATTACTGATCATTGTGGAGCGATGACATCATTATGATGTCACTGTGGAGCACTTAGTGAGCCTATGAGGTCACTGTGGAGTCACTCAGTCAGCCATGGTGTCATTAGAGCCTTGATGACATCAGATGAGTTATGCAACAGTTTCTAGGAGTTTGTGCCACTGTTTTGGGTTCTTGGTGGCTGGGTGGCCATTGGCTGCCACGAAATGATTACCCGATTAGGAAATGGGTGCCTGGTCATGTTATAGTGCCTTTGCAATAGTGATATCTTGCACTGCAGGAGGGGTAGCCCAAGAAATGGAAGTGAGTTGGCAATGCAAAGTGAGAGAGGTCTCTCTTGAGTGAAATAGGACAATATATGGCCAGGACTTGGCCTTGGTTTGTAACATTCATCCCCTCTTTATAGACTTGTTGCTCCTGCAATGGTAGGGACTTATTTCTTTGGAAGGTGGAGTAGTTTGCATATGAAGAGTCAAAGTCTGTTCGGTTGTGGGGAATTCTCTCATGTTCTATGGTGTCATGAACCATTCTCTGGAGAGGGCCCTTGAAGGACCCTTCCTTATAGGAGGAAACCCAGCCTCTATGGTGTCACCCTGTTCACATGAGCAAAAGGGGTGAGTAGAGGTGTCCACAATATTGCGCGCGCATTGTCGCGCGAGCGATTCTCGGCACAATCGACATACAGCAAGCCCCACTTAATGGCAACCCTTCTAGCAAGAAAGGACAGTATTAGGACCCTCCTAGGGACCCTTTAGGATGACTCTAGGTGCTCTACAATAGGCACTAACCTAGTATCAAAGACCCTACAACACGTTATTAGACCAACTCTAATAACTATAGAACGAACTATAAAGCAATACTAAGGACCTTAATAAGAGTATCAGGGTCAACTCTAAGGACCCTAATAGAACTATATATAGGGTGCCTTATAAGATAACACTACTCCCTAAAGCAAACTACAAGTCCTCAAATGACCGGCCCTAAACTAACTAACAGAAAATGAATCAGGTGCTTGCACATGTACTAAGGCAATGAACACGTGGACAGTGAAGGCTCTTACTCATCAAGAGAAGCCTTCTTACTCAGCAGCTTACTGAGCATGACTGAGCATGCTCAGTAAGCACACTCCGACTTCTTACTCATCACTCTATTGTGCTTGATAACAAGGTTATGACTTGTTCCCTATTTAGCAGTTCTCTTGTAGTATATAAGCGCTCAATAAAGTAGCGGACAGTCCTTAGACTGTCCATTTGTTTACGGCACTCTCTATCCCTGGGATACTCCATTAAGGACCATCCCCTTGTGACTATCCTGGCCTCCTCTCTGCATGACTGCTCGACTCTCACAGTAACAGTGCCTCTCTGGTATTTGTTACTACTCTGGACTCTGCTTCTCACCCACACCATCTTAGACGTCTATCAACTCGTCTTCGAGGTAATTCCTCGCTCTTGAACTGGATAGTTCAACAGTGAGTCTTGACATATGGATTGTTTTGGGGATAGCTGTGGTCAATTGGGTGCATGTGATCGCTGGGGTTCTCTGAAAAGTTCTTTGGTAACAAGGATAAAGATAGTCATCAATGGAGGTCATGGTGTGTGTCTAAGTTTAGGAGTTACCCCTGGTGGGGATTGCTTTAAGTGCCTTCGGATATTTCCGATGGAAGTCTTTAACAAGTAATGCCTCTTGATAGGTTAGATGCTGGTTCCCAAGTATTTTCTGCAGCAGTGTACCCTTTCCATTTAACTAGGTATTGGATCCCTTTGCGGTTTGGGGAGAGCAAGAGTTTAAGATCTGTTCTACTTCATATTGTTCTTCATCCTTCGACTAGTATTGGTGGCGGGTTTGAGAAGTTAGGGACCAGTGGGCAATGGTTTCTTGTAAGGTTTAATCGGGAGTGGTGAAAAACGGGTGTATCTTCCAGGACTTTGGTAGCTCTAGGCGAAATTTACTGGATAGGCAGTGATGACTTTGAATGGTCCATAGCGTCGAGGGGCTACTTTTGCTTTTGGGTGAGTGGTTCGTAGATTTGTGGCTTCCAGCCATACTTGATCCCCTTCTTTAAAACGAAATGTGGAGGATTGAGGTCCTGATTGCTTCATGATTCTCAGTTTGCTTCGGTTCAGGGAGGCAGCTACTTCTTCTCTAAGTTGGTTTAGTCTCATTAGTCTTTCTTGGATTGAAGGGAACTTTGATGTAAAGGCGAGGGGCAGAGTGAATGTTGGATTAAAGCTGTACCAGACCTCGAAAAAAAAGGGGGTGTGTTTGTCACACTGTGTTGTCTGGTATTATGTGCAAACTCCATAAAGGGAATTAGTTCTGCCCAATTGTCTGCTTGGTAGTTGCAAAATATTTGTAGGTATTGTTCTAGTTCTTGGTTAACTTGTTCTGTTTCTCCATCCATCTGTGGGTGATATGCTGTGCTCAATGATACTTTGACATTTAATTTCTTCCATAGTTCTTGAGTAACTTTTGCTGCGAATTGAGGGCCTCTGTCTGATATTATTTGCACTGGAAGGCCTATTCTTCTCCAGACATTGTTCATGATCAAGTTTGCTGTTTCATCTGCTGTGATTGTGTTGTGGCAAGGGGTAATGATTATTGCTTTGCTGAATTGATCTACCACAACTAAGAGGCTGTTGAAGCCTTGTGAAATTGGTAGGTCTGTGATAAAGTCCATGGTAATGCTTTTCCATACTTCTCCAGCTGGTGTAATGGGTACAAGGGGTGTTTCTGTTTTTGGGTGGTTCTTTGTGCTTTGGCAAATTGCACAACCTTCTACATACTTTTTGACATAGGTTAGCATCCCTGGCCACCAATAGTTTCGACTGATTAGTTCGTAAGTTTTCCATTGACCAGGATGTCCCACGGCAAGAGAATCTTGGTGTAGTCTCAAAATTTTCTTTCGTAGGGTGTCATTGTTTGGGATGTAGACTTTTCCTTTGAATAATATTAGTCCATCTTTGAGGTTCCAGTCCTGTAGGCCTTTGGACAACCGTCTTGGTCCATTCTGTATAATGATTGCTAATGCATTAGACACTTCTGGATCATAGTCTTTGCTAGATCATAGTTGTTGTCGAAAGTCTTGGTCACCGATTGGTTCTGTAGCAGAGGTGTGTGTTGCTCTGAATTTTAAAATATTTATCGTCTAGGAGTATCTTTCCATCATTTTCGTTTTGTATCCCCTCTTTAAAGTCTGGCTGCCTGGACAGACCATCTGCCTTGTTCATAGTCCCTGGGTGATGGTGTGATAGTGAAATCAAATTGCTGAGGAGGAGTGCCCATCTGGGCCTTGTCGTCCAGTGAGTTTCTGTTTTGTCATGAAGTATGTCAATTATTGTGGTCTGTCCATAGATTCAATAGGGTGTGTAGCGCCTTCAAGGTAGTGTCGGAAAGTGCCAAGAGGATGAGACGATAGCAAGGAGTTCTTTATCATAGATCATGTAATTTCGTTGTGCAGGGTCCAAGGATTTCGAGAAATAGGCTACTGGGTGATATCTGTTAAATTCATCGGGTTGTTCTAAGATTGCACCTGACTGCAAAGTGCTTGTGTCAGCAGATGAGTTGAAAGGGTTTAGTATGATCAGGTAACATGAGGATGGGGGCTGTTGTGAACGCTTGGATTAAGTTTCTGAAATGCTTGTTCTTCATCGTCTTCCCACTTGAAGGGGTTTTCTTTTTAAGTTAAACAAGGGCCGTGCTATTCGAGAGTATTGGTGGATAAATCGTCGATAGAAGTTGCAGAATCCTAGAAATGCTTGTACTTCCGTAACATTGGTCGGAGTAGGCCACTTTGTAATGCCCTATTAACTTGTCTTGGTCCATGGATATTCGTCCTTGGAGATATTGATGCCTAGGTAACTAATAAGGTTTGTCGGAAAGCAACATTTCTCTGGTTTCAAGTATAAGTTGTGGTCTTGGAGTGTTTTTAGGACTTTATGTGTCCAGTCGTCTAGTTCGTTCAAGGTTTGCGCCATGATTAGTATATCATCTAGATAACAACCACTCGTTCAAGTGGCAATGTATTTCGCTAGGATGGTGTTCATAAAGTGTTGGAAATTGGCTGGGGGCGTTGCAGAGACCAAATGTCATTATCAATGGTTCGAAGAGTCCTAATGGTGTCTTGAATGCTTGCAAGGTGTTCATCGCCCTCTCTGAGGTGGTATTGTTTGTATCCCATTGTACATCAACTTGGTAAGTATTGGCTCCTTGGATTTGTGTCAATTAATTCTGAATCAAAGGCAGTGGATATGCGTCTTTTGACAGTTGCTGTCAAGAACATCCTGCTGATACTAAGGACTCAGGAGCAGGTGGGCAAAGGGTCGGAATCAGCATTGATACGGCGGCGAATGGGCGGCGTTGAACAAGAGTGACGAGCCAAACGACGAGGAGGTACCAGATAGGGGACTGGTAGGTTGTTGCAAGGAGACAAAAAGGCGAAGGCTGGGACGGCCAGTGTAGCAGGGGGAACTTTAAACCAAGGCGGTTGTTGAAGAGTACCTTGGAAGCGAGGGGAATCTTTAGACTGAGCGGTCGCAGGGGAGTACCCAGGAAGATGAGAGTATCACAAATGGACAGTCTGACGACTGCCATGCTTCATTGGGGCTTATATACAGTGTACAGGGTCGATTACAAAGCACTGGGACTATTCTAGACTCTTTGGTACCATCCAATAGGACTACAGAGGCATAAACTTGCTTGTGTCAAGTTTCAGGCTTACTGAGCGCATTACTGATCATTGTGGAGCGATGACATCATTATGATGTCACTGTGGAGCGCTTAGTGAGCCTATGAGGTCACTGTGGAGTCGCTCAGTCAGCCATGATGTCATTGGAGCCTTGATGACGTCAGATGATTTATGCAACAGTTTCTAAGAGTTTGTGCCGCTGTTTCGGGTCCATGGTGGCTGGGTGGCCATGTGGCTGCCACGCGATGATTACCCGATTAGGAAACTGGTGCCTGGTCGTGTTATAGTGCTTTGCAATAGCAATATCTTGTACCACAGGAGGGATAGCCCAGAAAATGGAAGGGAGTCGGCAATGCAAAGTGAGAGAGGTTCTTCTTGAGTAAAATAGGACAATCTTCGGCCAGGACTTGGCCTTGGTTCGTAACATTCATCCCCTCTTTATAGACTTGTTGCTCCTGCAACAGTAGGAATTTGTTTCTTTGGAAGGTGGAGTAGTTTGCATATGAAGAGTCGAAGTCTGTTGGTTCGTGGGGAGTTCTCCCTTGTTCTATGATTTGCTTTGGGGATGGCTGTGGTCGATTGGGTGCATGTGGTCGCAGGAGTTCTCTGAAAAGTTCGTTGGTAACAAGGATAAAGGTAGTCATCGACAGAGGTCATGATGAGAGTTGTTGGTTTAGGGGTTACTCCTGGTGGGAATCGTTCTAAGCGCCTTCGGATATTTCCGATGGAAGTCTTTAACAAGTGATTGCGCTCTTGATAGGTTAGATGCTGGCTCCCAAGTATTTTCTGCAACCGTATACCCTTTCCATTTAACTAGGTATTGGATTCCTTTGCGGTTTGGGGAGAGCCGAGAGTTTAGGATCTGTTCTACTTCATATTGTTCTTCACCTTCGACTAATATTGGTGGCGGGTTTGAAAAGTTAGGACCATGGGCAATGGTTTCTTTGTAAGGTTTAATCAGGGAGTGGTGAAAAACTGGGTGTATCTTCCAAGACTTTGGTAGCTCGAGGCGAACGTTTACTGGATAGGCAGTGGTGACTTTGAATGGCCCATAGCGTCGAGGGGCTAGTTTTGCTTTTGGGTGAGTGGTTCGTAGATTCGTGGCTTCCAGCCATACTTGATCCCCTTCTTTAAAACGAAATGTGGAGGATTGAGGTCCTGATTGCTTCATGATTTCTGTTGCTCGGTTCAGGGAGGCAGCTACTTCTTCTCTGAGTTGGTTTAGTCTTGATAGTCTTTCTTGGATTGAAGGGAACTTTGATGTAAAGGCAAGGGGCGGAGCAAATGTTGGGTTAAAGCCATACCAGACTTCAAACGGGGGTTTGTTCGTAGCACTGTGTTGTCTGGCATTATGTGCGAACTCCATAAAGGGAACTAGTTCTGCCCAATTGTCTGCTTGATGGTTGCAAAATATTCGTAGGTATTGTTCTAGTTCTTGGTTAACTCGTTCTGTTTCTCCAGTCTGTCTGTGGGTGATATGCTGTGCTTAATGATACTTTGACATTTAACTTCTTCCATAGTTCTTGAGTGACTTTTGCTGCGAACTGAGGGCCTCTGTCCGATATTATTTGTGTTGGGAGCCCTATTCTTCTCCAGACATTGTTCATGATTAGTGTCGCTGTTTCGTCTGCTGTGATTGTCTTGTGGCAAGGGGTAATGATTATTGCTTTACTGAATCGATCTACCACGACTAGGAGGCTGTCGAAGCCTTGTGAAATCGGTAGGTCCGTGATAAAGTCCATAGTAATGCTTTTCCATACTTCTCCAGCTGGTGTAATCGGTACAAGGGGTGTTTCTGTCTTTGGACGGTTCTTTGTACTTTGGCAAATTGCGCAACCATCTACATAACTTTTGACATAGGTTAGCATTCCTGGCCACCAATAGTTTCGGCTGATTAGTTCATAAGTTTTCCATTGGCCAGGATGCCCAGTGGCAAGGGAGTCGTGGTGTAGTTTTAGAATTTTCTTTCTTAGGGTGTCGTTGTTTGGGATATAGACTTTTCCTTTGAATAGTATTAGTCCATCTTCAAGGTTCCAGTCCTGTAAGCCTTTGGATAGTCGCCTTGGTCCATTCTTTATAATGATTGCTAACGCGTTAGATACTTCTGGGTCATAGTCTTTGCTAGATCGTAGTTGTTGTCGAAGTTCCTGGTCGCCGATTGGTTCTGTAGCAGAGGTGCGTGTTGCTCTAATTTTAAAAAATTTGTCATCTAGGAGCACCTTTCCATCATTTTCGTTTTGTATCCCCTCTTTAAAGTCTGGCCGCCTGGACAGACCGTCTGCTTTGTTCATAGTTCCTGGGTGGTGGGTGATGGTGAAGTCGAAATTGCTGAGGAGGAGTGCCCATCGGGCTTGTCGTCTCGTGAGTTTCTGTTTTGTCATGAAGTATGTCAAGTTATTGTGGTCTGTCCATAGATCAATGGGGTGTGTAGCGCCTTCAAGGTAGTGTCGGAAGTGCCAGAGGGATAAGACGATAGCAAGGAGTTCTTTATCGTAGATCATGTAATTTCGTTGTGCGGGGTCCAAGGATTTCGAGAAATAGGCTACTGGGTGATATCTGTTAAATTCATCGGGTTGTTCCAAGATTGCACCGACTGCAAAGTCACTTGCATCGCAGATGAGTCGAAAGGGTTTCGTGTGGTTAGGTAACATGAGGATTGGGGCCGTTGTGAATGCTTGGATTAGCTTTCTGAAATGCTTGTTCTTCATCGTCTTCCCACTTGAAGGGGTTTTCTTTCTTTGTTAAGTTAAACAAGGGCCGTGCTATTCGAGAGTATTGGTGGATAAATCGTCGATAGAAGTTGCAGAATCCTAGAAATGCTTGTACTTCCGTAACATTGGTCGGAGTAGGCCACTTTGTAATGCCTATTAACTTGTCTTGGTCCATGGATATTCGTCCTTGGGAGATATTGATGCCTAGGTAACTAATAGAGGTTTGTCGGAAAGCACATTTCTCTGGTTTCAAGTATAAGTCGTGGTCTTGGAGTGTTTTTAGGACCTTATGTGTCCAGTCGTCTAGTTCGTTCAAGGTTTGCGCCATGATTAGTATATCATCTAGATAAACAACCACTCGTTCAGTGGCGATGTATTTTGCTAGGATGGTGTTCATAAAGCGTTGGAAAGTGGCTGGGGCGTTGCAGAGACCAAATGTCATTATCAATGGTTCGAAGAGTCCTAATGGTGTCTTGAATGCTGCGAGGTGTTCATCGCCCTCTCTGAGGCGAATATTGTTGTATCCCCATCGTACGTCAAACTTGGTAAAGTATTGGGCTCCTTGGAGTTTGTCAATTAATTCAGGAATCAAGGGTAGTGGATACGCGTCTTTGACAGTTGCTGTATTCAGGGCTCTGTAGTCTTGCACTGGTCGTAGATTTCCTCCTTTCTTTTCTACAAAGAAGAATGGGCTGGCAATAGCTGCTTTTGATGGTCGGATTGTGCCTCTCTTCAAATGTTCGTCTAAGTATTCTTTTAGGGCTTGTAGTTCCTTGGGAGTAAGTCGATAAATGCCAGAATCACGTCGGGCGATCCCTGGTTTTAGATTGATTGCATGGTCCCATGGTTGGTGAGCAGGAAGGCGTTGAGAAGCTTGTTCATCGAAAACCTTTCGCCATTTCAAGAATTGGGCGGGGATAAGTTCGTCTAATGTCTTAGGGGGTGTTTCCGCATTGGCTAACTTGGTAGCTGTGGTTGATTTGGCTCTTATGTTGATTGTTATTGGGCTAAACGCATCGTGGATTTGTTCGTCAACACATGGGTTCAATGGTCCTTCAGTATCTGGGAAGATTAGTGCAGCAATGTCCGTAAACTCGGGTTCTTCTTCTTCAGGGAAAGTAAGTGCTTGTATTTGGTAATTCCGCGTTCCAGATGCAGATGCAATGGTTATGCTTGGGTGTGTGGTAAGGCAAGTTCGGGGGCAGTTCCTCAGTGTGATTGTATCATTTGCCCAATCAATATCTGGGTTGTGGTGTCGTAGCCAATCGGTTCCTAAGATAATGTCGTGATCTCCAATGTTAGTGACAAGGAATTCTGCTTGTTCATCATGAGTGGCGCCTGTGTGCGCTTGAATGCGAAGTCTTTGGATGGTGCTAAAGCGTATTAGTCCATTGGCATTTTGTGTTCCGTCTACATTTTGTGCTGGCAAGGGTTTGATCATAGTTCGAAGGTGCAGGTGGTGTCTTTGTGCAAATCGTTCATGGATTATCATTCCTTCTGCTCCACTGTCGAGCAGGGCTCTTGCACCGATTTCTTTGCCGCTTGTCTTCCCTACTAAGGTAACTTTCAAGGCAATGGAAGGGGAGCGAATATTCTTGGTAAAAACTTTGGGGTAATTGATTTCTCTTTGTATCGTACTGATTTGGACCGCATCCCTCCTCGGTGCAGAAGGGGGTCCAATTAAAAATCCATAGGAGCAGATCTTGGGCGGAGGATCGAGTCTGCAAGTGTCTCTCTCCAAGTCGTTAGTGAAGCAACAGGAACGGGTTCTTCTTGTGCAGGTTCGATGTTTTCATCTTGGATGGTTGTAGCTCTGACTGTTTGGGGGCGAGAACCTTGTCGTTGGCGTCCTTGAGCTGCTTTCTTTGCTCTACATTGATTTGCCATATGATTCTTCTTTCCACAATAATAACAGAGATTGTTCTTGCGTCGAAATTCTTTCTCTGCATCTGTGAGGGGTTTCCTTTCACTTCTGGATTCCCAGGGTCGTTCATTGGGCTCTCCTTGGTACAAGTTAATTTCCAATGGATTATCTGATCCTTGAGTGTTCAATCCTCGGGCACGCACAGAGCGTCCTCCTCGAAAAGCAGTGGAGTTGTATAGGTGGAAAAGGTTGTCGAATTCTCTTGCTGCTTTGACAAGGGCTGCAAGCGTAGTTGGTGTTGGTGTGATTCCCAGTATTTTCTGATGTAAGGCCGGGTTGATGTTCTTCCTAAATGCGTACATCTTTGTTCTTTCATCGGTGGTAGCTCGTGATGCGTGGTGCGACCATTTCTGGATACCATTCATTAAATGGTAGTCTTCCCTTGATAATAGGTGTGCATGGTATTAGCGGAGGCCAACTTCTGCTTCTGCAGGGATAAAATGATCGGCAAAGGCTTTCTTGAAGTCGTCCCATGACCCATAGTCTGCTACGGTACGAGCCATAGCCTTGGTGGTTTGTTCTCTAGCCCACTGCTCCAGGCGGGTGTTCCTACTTTAAAGTGGGTCAGTGCAGCGGCAACTTTCTTGCTTTCATCTGTAAAGGAGTCGCCATTGATGTAATAATAATTGGCCAAAGCTGCCCAAAAGGCTTCTGCGTTATCAGCCTTTCCGTCAAAGGGTTCTGGTGCTGTTCCGACAAGGCGTGGATTGCTTGACATGGTGGGATTCTGAGTTGTTGTAGCTGTAACAATAGGTGGGGCTGAACCTTGTAGTTGGATTCTAGTTGGAGTGAGCGTTCGAGGGACTGCTTGTGGTACGTTGCTAGTTGTATGAGGAGTAGGTTGTTGGGTATTACGCCGAGTAGAAGGTCCTGGAGTGGTGCTTCGAGTGCTCTGAGCAGTTCCTAGGATAGCGGTAACTTCTTGAGGTGTTCTGGCTGAGAAATCGACTTCTCGATTGTTATAGTAAACCCAATGTCTTCTAGAACGGCTCCACTTGACTGGTCTGTCTAGGAAGAGGCCTGTAGTAGTTATAGGGGTTGAAGTCTTGAACGTTTTCTGCTCCTGGGGCTGCCGCTTTAAGTTGTTCGGTGGTAACTTCGTCGTTATCGTCTTCGTATAACCAAGTGTCAGAAAGATTTCCGTGGTTGATAATAGGTGTGCCTGCAAATTTTCCTCGGTAACAGTGATCTTGGGTGTCGTAACTGAGGTTTTCAAATAGGAGTGGGATTAGATTTTCTTCTTCGTCAGTGATGTCCCTCCTAGTGCTCATAGATCTAGACGACTGTTATAGTCCAATGGCCGTTGTTCCAAGGATATGCAATGGTGTAGGCTGGCTTTAGTCGAATGGTATCAGGTCTTCCTTGATGTTTTCTTAATTGGATTCGGGAGTATTCTTCAGTAATGCTGCTTTGTGTTAGAACTACTCGGGTTTTCCACAGATATCCTTCAAATTCTGCTGGAGAGATGGCAAAGTCACTTATTTCCTTGGTGGGGTGCTTGTAAACTATAAAGTGTGTCAGTCGTTGATGCCAAGCTTGGGTACAATAATTCTTGAATTCAATTAACTCTCTCCTTGAACGCGTAGGTAGGTTTAATGCTAAGAAGGATTGTTCTGGTAGATAACAGTGTAAATCAGTATTCCTAAGATCGGCACTATCAGGGGATTCAACAAGGGGTGATGCAAAGGGTTGGATAGGTATGACAGGGGTAGGAATACGATTGGTAAACAAGGGTACGTAGGCGTCAGGAGGGGTAGGAGGTAATGGTCTTTCAACAAGAAATCCTCTTGCGTTGGGAACTGTTTCTCTCTCAGGGGGTCGTTGGGATGACGCGCGTCTCCTGTGTCGAGGAGCCAGATTTATCGAATGGGGAGATGGTAATCGCCTGGCGTCCACAAGGTAATTCCGTCAGGAGTAGGGGGTGTGTCTGGTCGAAAGTTGCACGTGCAATACTCTGTTTTGCAGTTACACCTTGCTGTCCACGGATTTGACTCAGTATCTTCTGTGCTGGCAGACCAACGTTCTTGGCTAGTTGGGACAGTGGTCTGAATCGGTGTGAGGGGTCGAGGGGCGAGACTTGAGGCTTCTAGGATTGCTGGGACAGAATAGTACGCAGGGGGACCAGTATATGAGGCGTCTGGGCTGGTAATTGCCCAAGGTTGATTGTAGTCTGCGTCGTATAGCCAAGAGTTAGTTTCCCAGTCAAAGGTGTTGTGTATTCCTGGTACAACAGCAAGTTGGACGTAAGATTGATTTTCCCTTTGTATTCTGTTGAGGCGTAGGTGGTAGAACTGGACAGTGAGACGGTAGTAGCTGATGTATGTCCAAGCCAGATAAAACAAGCGATACCCTGTCCTTAAAGAGTGGACAATGATGTGGTGGCGTGGTTGAATGACTCTGGTCCAAAGGTTTAATTCACTAGTGCGTAAGGATTGGTAGTCAACTGGCTGTCCTTGGATGTTCTTTGCTTGAGCAAGGTGCCAATATAGTAGTTGTTGTCGTGCTGGAGGTAGAAGTCGACTAAGGGTTTCAAGATATAGTGCGTGTTCGTCGTGGCTTAAGAGTTGTCCAAAAGGCAAGACTTCAAGGAACTCTTTAACAATAAGATGGGGGAAATCTTCGTGAGGTGGTTCAACTCCTGGTACGTCGTGTAAGTTGGTTAAAGTGGTGACAGGGAATGCGACGGAGGTCCAAGTTCGATAATGATTTAGGTTTAAGACGTGTCTGGTGATAGCGTCTTCTTCTTCGTCTTCTTCTAAGGCGTATTCTCGTGGCACTTTAGTTAAAACAAGAAAGGATCTTTATTCGATCTTTATTGAAGCGTTACAAGGGTGGTTCTTACTTTTTAAGAACCGTGCGCAAGATCTATAGTTTCGAGCTGGTACCTCTCAATTATCTCGAGAGGGTTAAGGGGAATACGAGGCGTAAAGCAAAAGCGAAGTAGTTGGGGGTTAAAGCGGATGGTGTCGACTGTATAAGTCGAATAGTGACGTAGGGACACGCGGTTACTGTTCTCCTCAAAGTGTAAGTAGCCGTATGCGAAAGCGAGACGTCCGTCCAAGAAGTCGTGTACGATAGGATAAGCAAAACGAGCCCTCGTAAGCAGGGCGGTAAATAGCAGGCAAGGTAAGTAGTTTCCTAAACAACGAGGTGTTAAAAATGTAAGCGATACGTCCGAGGGGAAAGTCAGCGTCCGGGGCGTATATCCCGACGTTGGAGCAGATGCCGAAGGGGGTGAGATTGTACTGGGTGGCAAGGGCAGTGTTGGAGGGTTCTACCGCAAAAGTGTGGACGATGCGTGCACGAAAGGCGGTAGTGAAGGTGTCTGTGAATGCGCGACGAGCTAACTGGTCTGAGGTAGGGATGCGTCCAAGGTAGTCTTGATGATTCAAGTCGTGGAGGGGACGCCACTGCTCCTGGCGACGATTGGTGGTAGGGAGGACGAAGTACTGGTGCGGATGGAAGCGAAATACTGTGCAAGGGGGGCGGTCAAGGAAGCCTTCAGGCAAGGGAGGTCGATCCGCTTGCTGTTGCTCGTTCTGCGCAGGAGGGGGGAGTGCCAACAGGGACGAAAGTTGTCTGGGATAGGTTGGACAGTGGTAGGAGATGATGGGGGAGCCGTTGGGGAGTACAAGAGGCTGAGGGGTGAGGATGTGTCGACCGGGTCGACAGTCTTCAGTGAGGATGCGAAGGGCAGTGCGTGGAGTGGGCTGGAGAGGAGAAGGGAGACGCAGGGAGGTATTGACAAGAGTGGGGGAGTTGGGAGTAGACACTTGAGCGTTGGCTGGTCAATACAAGAATGATGAGAGACTGTCCAGATGTCAAGACACGTACTGCTGATCACTAAGGACTCAGGAGCAGGTGGGCAGGGGTCGGAACAGATGGTACGCGGCGTAAACGGCGTTGAACAGGAGGACGAGCCAAACGACTAGAAGATACCAGATGGGGACTGGTACGTGTTGCAGGAGGCAGAGGCGAAGAGTAGAGGCCAGTGCAGCGAGGGACTTTAAACAAGGCGGTCGTTGAAGAGTACCTTGAAGACGAGGGAAGGCTTTAGACTGAGCAGTCGCAGGGGAGTACCCAGGAAGTGGAGAGTATCACAAATGGACAGTCTGACGACTGCCATGCTTCATTGGGGCTTATATACAGTGTACAGGGTCGATTACAAAGCACTGGGACTATTCTAGACTCTTTGGTACCATCCAATAGGACTACAGAGGCATAAACTTGCTTATGCCAAGTTTCAGGCTTACTGAGCGCATTACTGATCATTGTGGAGCGATGACATCATTATGATGTCACTGTGGGGCGCTTAGTGAGCCTATGAGGTCACTTGTGGAGTCGCTCAGTCAGCCATGATGTCATTGGAGCCTTGAATGACGTCAGATGATTTATGCAACAGTTTCTAAGAGTTTGTGCCGCTGTTTCGGGTCCATGGTGGCTGGGTGGCCATGTGGCTGCCACGCGATGATTACCCGATTAGGAAACCGGTGCCTGGTCGTGTTAGAGTGCTTTTGCAATAGCAATATCTTGTACCACAGGAGGGATAGCCCAGAAAATGGAAGGGAGTCGGCAATGCAAAGTGAGAGAGGTCTTTCTTGAGTAAAATAGGACAATCCTTGGCCAGGACTTGGCCTTGGTTCGTAACAGAGTGCAGCCCACAGTCTTGCGTGGCTGATCGACGGCACGATCCACAAGGGCGCACTGTAGTTCGTTGCGCGCGTCGAGGCTCTCCTTCAGCTTCGTTCGCACATTTCCGAGTTCCTGACGCAGCGCCGCGAGCTCTTCGAGGAAGTCGTCCCACTCCTGTTCGAGACGATCAATCCTTCCCTGGAAAGGACAAGAAGCGGCGCGGTCACGGGCTTGATATGCAGAGTCCAGTGACTTTTCTTCTTCAGACTTTTCTTCGTCATCCATTGTAGCTGCGAGGTGATGCTCCTGCCACCTCCGGCAAGGAATGCAGTGGGACGGATGTGTGATGACGCGCAGCCTTTCGTTGTATCTCCAAGTCCAAGTCAAAGGCTTATGATGATAAGTCTTTTGGCCGCTTCTGCCAAACAGGGACCATGACGCGGACATAAAACCACCGCGTCTGTGAACAAGAATTTCTTTGGCTTCGGACATGTCTGAGAAGGGACCTCAAAATGGAGAGCTGTGAGGAGATGTGAACGAAAAACGGTGGGGGTGGGATTTACGTATTGAGCTCCCGCCCGCTCATATGTTCCTGCCACGCTTTCTGAGTTATGCATTCGAGGCCGAATAGAATTGAGTGAGCCGAGCTACTGATTGGCTCGTGGCTAAGTGGGCTAGTTAGCCGCTCGAGCCCGCTCGAGCCACGGGCTCAGATCCAAATCAGGCAGGGGCAGTCGTCGCAACGGGGCAGTCTTCCCTGCGTATGATAAGATCTAAGCAAGATAATCGAAACGAGCTGCCAGATAATAAAATTCGCATTGGTCGATCTGACATAGGCCAAAGGTAGGTGTGCGATGACTTCCAGACTAATAAGTCTGTTGCAATACAGCAAAGCTCTTGCCAGTCAATTGGCTGATTGAGCGGGCAATTAGAATCATGGACTCTAGGAGTTGCCAGCGTACACACCTCTACCTTTGCCCTTGGCAGCAGCTGCAAGCTACCTTATCCTTATCCTGCTGATTCTTTCTGGCTTTCTGGGCGCTGTTCTTCAAATAGACACGTAGATAGTCATGTACTACCCAGTTGTTCTCAAACTTGAGGAGTATTGGAAATTCTGTGGAAGCCTGCCTGACATGATCAATTTTACATTGAACAATTGACAAAATATCGCACCAGTTCACAGAGAAGCATAAGTTTGTCCTTGATTTGAAGGGAATATGGAACTGATGTGTCCAAATATGTGTCTGCCAGAGAGCATACTCTCTCCTGAAAAGATTTGAGCATGATAATTGCGCCCTGCACAAGTTGGTTATACTCTAATTTTAGGGTAGAGTCCACTTTCCCATCCGTGCTCTTGCTCAAGGACATTCTTGAGTGTGTATCCCCCACGTCCGACGCGACCAACCTCTCCTGAGGGCTTGGGTATGAGTGGTGAAGATGGCGTTGTTGGCGTCAGTGGCGATGGAGGTGCGGAGATGGACATTCCACTGGCGTGACTATTTTCCGATGTCGGGAACACATGCATCATGGCATGAGGCAGTGGAGGAACCAACTCTGGACTGAATCGGCATCTCATTGTTCCCGGCGAGAAGTGAGGGAGGAAGCGGCGATGATGGCAGCGAGGACGTATGCAAGGCATGGGGAAAGATAGTAATTAATGTGAGAAGTACTGATATTTTAAATAGCGTCGCCTACCTGGTTTGTTGTTGAAGCTCAGAAATACAACCACTCATGAAGAACAAGGGACAAAACGTAATGCAATAGAAGTGTTGTAGGGCTGCGATGATCCCTGGTTACTGGTCATTTGTTAGAGAGAATAAGAAAAGAAAATGAGCGTCAAGAGGATAAAGAGGAAACAACAAAGCCCATTAGGGTACATGACATGCAGAACTGAGACCCATGAAACAAGATCGCCACAAAAATTGATGTACAAGGCATCAATTCGTTCAAGAAGGGATAGCGCTGAGGAACGGCTTCATATTTGGCAGTTAAAACCCACCATACGGAGGTGCATTACACCATAGAATCGCCATCATGCCTGCCTGCTACTGTGCTTACTTTGGCTGCAATGGCAAACTTGTCGACAATAAGACCAAAAAGCATCATGGGGAATTTGATGCCTCACAATCTTATCACAATCTTAATAAGGCATGCCGTCAACTTTGATATTCCTTACGTAGCATGTCTGATTAAACTTGTGACAGCCCAATGCGAACACAGATCATCGCATATGCGTCCAGAATGACCTGTTTGAACAATCCAAAACAATTTCTGGATCATCGCCACACATTGACGAGTCGGGGACCACACGCAATGTGGGATCACAGCCAGGGGCATGCGAGATGCCGTCAAATTAGCACCCCAGGACGAATATCACTTATGACTTCTGACCACAAAACACTGAATTCCTTGGTTGAGCTGGAGAAGAGGGCCATTTCTCAAAGCCAGGCCACGCTGTCATTGAAAAGTCAAGCCCTGGCATCACCACCTACCAGAGCATTGCTTAACGTGATCAAAACGCACTGAACAAACATGGAGACAACGTTGGCGGCCATCAATACACTCTGGTTTTCAGTCGGTTCACTAGGAATGACCATGAAGGAAGGCCTGAAGATGTACTTACAGAAGAACATTGAGGACGTGAACGACTTGAAAGGAGTACTCCTTGCTGACACAGGCAAGTTGGTCTCAACACGGAGGATAATTGGTGCAGAACCGCCGAGTGAGGATCTCAGCTGTGGACATACGCACACACTGACGTTAGCAACAGATGAATTCATTCGCAGCTTGGCAGAATGTGACTCACTCCTACTGCGAAGTCTGTTTGAACTGCTTGTCCAGGACACTCTGGACCACTCAACTCGAAAGTTGAGCAACATCAGACTCAAATCACTTAAGGAGGTCTTCAGAAAGTCAAGGGCCAGCTTGTTGTTACGAACCAAGGCCAAGTCCTGGCCAAGGATTGTCCTATTTTACTCAAGAAAGACCTCTCTCACTTTGCATTGCCGACTCCCTTCCATTTTCTGGGCTATCCCTCCTGTGGTACAAGATATTGCTATTGCAAAAGCACTCTAACACGACCAGGCACCGGTTTCCTAATCGGGTAATCATCGCGTGGCAGCCACATGGCCACCCAGCCACCATGGACCCGAAACAGCGGCACAAACTCTTAGAAACTGTTGCATAAATCATCTGACGTCATTAAGGCTCCAATGACATCATGGCTGACTGAGCGACTCCACAATGACCTCATAGGCTCACTAAGCGCCCCACAGTGACATCATAATGATGTCATCGCTCCACAATGATCAGTAATGCGCTCAGTAAGCCTGAAACTTGGCATAAGCAAGTTTATGCCTCTGTAGTCCTATTGGATGGTACCAAAGAGTCTAGAATAAGTCCCAGTGCTTTGTAATCGACCCTGTACACTGTATATAAGCCCCAATGAAGCATGGCAGTCGTCAGACTGTCCATTTGTGATACTCTCCACTTCCTGGGTACTCCCCTGCGACTGCTCAGTCTAAAGCCTTCCCTCGTCTTCAAGGTACTCTTCAACGACCGCCTTGTTTAAAGTCCCTCGCTGCACTGGCCTCTACTCTTCGCCTCTGCCTCCTGCAACACGTACCAGTCCCCATCTGGTATCTTCTAGTCGTTTGGCTCGTCCTCCTGTTCAACGCCGTTTACGCCGCGTACCGTCTGTTCCGACCCCTGCCCACCTGCTCCTGAGTCCTTAGTGATCAGCAGTACGTGTCTTGACACTTGTCAAATACCGACTGAGCAGATCCTCCGAACCTTTCCAAGCGACATCAGGGTTGCTCGGAAATTGCTTGGAGTCCCGAAGACTATCACGTACGCATGCTGCCCAGCATGTAGCTCCACGTATCCTTCACAAGATGAAGATGGAATCGCAGTTTATCCATATGATTGCACCAGCGAGCCGTGTCAAGTTTGAGGTAGATTTGACCTCCTCAGAGTGGGGTCAACACCGGATGGGAAGAGCATTGGCGTACCTAAGCGTCCCTTCGTTATGCAAGACTTCCATGACTTTGTAGCATGCCTGTTGTCCAGACTGGGGGTAGAGGCTGCGCTTAAACGATCTCGAGAGCGCATGCGCACTGGGACTGTCGATGATATCGTCATCGCAGATGGCGTCAGGGCACTCAAAGGGCCAGACAGCATACCTTTCCTCTCTGGTGGACAACATGACGAACTTCGCCTATTGTGGTGTCTCTCCGTGGATTTCTTCAACCCATATCATAATAAGATCGCTGGGAAGGTCGCATCTGTGGGTTCCATAGTCCTGTCCTGCCTCCTATTGCCACCAGACATGCGGCATAAACACGAAAACCTCTGCCTTGTTGGCATCATCCCTGGGCCTTGCGAGCCTTCAGGCGAGGAAATCGACCAGTTCTTATGTCCCCTCGTCGAAGTCATGAAGGAATCCTGGGCACATGGAGAAATATACAAGACGCACGATTATCCTTATGGCCGACTTGTCCGCTCAGCAATCGCCCTCTCAGTAAATGACCTGCCAATGGCTCGGAAGATCATGGGTATTTCAAACTTCATTGATAGGAATACCGCAAAAGAGGAGGATCCGGACTCATGGAGCGTGCGCACTATTCAGGAGGTTCAAGACGATGCCCAGAAATGGCGGAATGCAACGTCACAGAAGGAACGGAAGCGGCTATACAGCAAAACTGGCATGCGTCACTCAGTCCTGATGGAACTAGAATACTGGGACCCTACCACCATGGTCCCTGTGGACTGCATGCACCTCTTCTTCATCGGCTTATTGCAATACCATGCACGAACAGTGCTCGGGATGGACTCGGCAGGAACGTGCAAGCCAAAACTTGCGAAGGCAACGTCAGACTTAGAAGCCACAAGAAAGATGCTACTGCATACCAGGCCTGAGTCTGTTGATCTGACGACGTTATCGGTTGACATGCTGAAGGTCCTTTGTGATGAAAGGGGCGTTGGCGTGAAGCAGTCTGGTGAGCCCTGTAAAGAAGATCTAATCAAGTGCATTAAGGTATGAGACATACTCGTATCTCACTACATATGCTCATATGGGGGAGTGATTTAGGAATCCCTCTCAAATCGGGTGAGCTCTTCTGTCTCAGACATCGTTGGCGAAGGCATCGTAAAGGAGATCGCTAAAGGACAGAGGGGTTTGAAGACATTGCAAGGAGTGGGGATTTCTCCGAACGACTTGAAGGTTATTCGGGATGACATAGTGGCTACTACATGCCCTCGCTGGCACGCGGCCCCTCCTACTAATTTAGGGCAGGTATCACATGGTAAGCTGAAGGCTGATGAATGGAGATCGTGCTTCGAGTTCGAAATACCAGTGTCGCTGCTTCGAATCGAGACACTGCGACATGCATCAGGGGCGCAGGTGGACAAATACAGGGCGAAACTGGTGCAGAGTACTTTCCTACTCGCCACTGCGATCAGATGGGCAACGTCTCAACATATATCAGCCAAGCACATCGAAGAATATAAGAAGACCATGAAAAATTACCTTAAAATGCTGAGGGAGCTCCGACCCACCCAGCGTTTCCGCCCCAACCATCTCAATGCCCTCCTTGTCGGCAATTACCTTTGTTTATATGGCCCTGTTCAGGGCTGGTGGATGTTTCCGTTCGAAAGGGTCATAGGTGATTTGCAGCGCTCAAACACGAACAATAAGCCAGGTACGTGAGACTCCTTTCCTCCGGTTGCAACACACTTACAAGAAACAAAGGCGAAATGGAGAAGGGTATGTTTGCGGCCTTCTCTGCCAAGTCGACCATGCAGGCAACTATTCAACGTTTACGCTGTCTGGATGCATGGAAAGATAGCATCGCAATCAGGGAACGTCCATTTGGCAGTAAGAAAACAGGTATGCACTCGACTAAGATACTTTGGGACAGGGAGATGACAGCCGCATAGATGAATCCTCGAAGGTGGCTACACCGAGATTAAGGCCACTAAGTGACGTTATTAACGATGCAATGAACAAGTACAAGAGCAATCTGCAATGTGAATTGGGGAATTTTCAGGATGGAGTCAACTTCCAGGACAGGGTGACAATTTATGGCCGTGAATTTACGACTTATCGCACGTCAAAGAGACATGGTGTCATTTTCTTCCAAGACACAGGTAGTGCTAATTCCCTGGTTCTGGGAATCGTCCGCGCAATATTCCTTATACAGGATAGCGAAGAAAAGCTATTCCTAGCTGTTCACCGCTATCTTGCGCCTCCGACATCTCTTCCGAACCCTTTCGCACGTTACCCAGATTTCAGTGCAAATCTGTGGTCATCGGAGACACAGAAAGAAGTAACGATAGTGCCAGGAAATCGCGACATCTACCATGCTATTTACCGAGACTGGGACCACCAGATCCTGGTGATGAAACCGCTGACCCGAGTCAGTCATGTCATCTTGATTGGAAATCACAACTGACCATTAGTTTTCAGGACTTTTGACGGGCCTCAGCGCCATCGAGACAAGCACTGCAGATCCCTCTAGTTCTTGACACTCGGATGTAACTCGGATGTAGTATATCATTTCATATCAAGTCACCCGACAACGATGATACGATGCGAATCCTTCATCACCCATATCTATGCCACACATACATTGCCCGCATCACATAGAACCTGTAAGGTACGGTAAGTAATGGAAGACACAAGAGGGAAAATCGCAATCTAACCATGCTTGGACCAAAATTTCGTCCTATATCTGCCCCATGTAGTCGCTTTCGTAGGGGGCCTAAGTACAGATGTGAAGCTTCTGATAATAAATGAAATGATAACTCACCAGGATGGGAAGAGGGAACTCTGCCTTTACAAGCTTCTGAAAGTGGGGAGGACTTTTCGGCAACCACTGTGGGTTGTAAAAGTTCAATGGAAGACCTGGCAGCGGCGCACGCTTGCTGACACTTTTGGCCTTCGCAATGCAGTTTGAAAGACCGGTTTCCACGTGAGGGGCAGAGAGACAATGGATATGATTCCACTGCTGCCCATATGTCGGCCATGGCAGGATTCAGAAAACCCATATCAAGACGCCGGAGGGTCTTAAAGCGTGAGTCTTGATTCGAATGGTTTGAATCGTCGTCGGTCTCATCATCACTTGTACCCTGAGGGCCAAGGGCGTCCAGCAATATGCCCACACGCTTCCATGTTTCTGAGTCTCTATGGCTGTTAAACTCACATATCTTCCTCCTTCTGTAGTACATCTATGGAAAGGTCAGTGAAAGGTGCGACGCGCCGATGAGAAGACAAACCTCCTGCCGCCTTTGATACATCCGGGCGACCTTATCTGTATATGGGCGCTTTCCTGTCCGGCAAATGTACTGCGTGCGATATAGCTTGCTCTGGCACCTCTTCCTTACATTATCCTCGGTCATCTGCGTCCAATTGTGCTGGACGGGCTGATATGCTCCCTTTTTGATGTCCGTGATAAAAGCTGTCGTGAGCAGGTCAACCACCTCCTTGTTCCATTTTCCCTTGAAGGTCTGTGTCAAGGAAACACGAGGAGCATCGGGATTCGGGCCACCAACACCATACTGTTCGAACGCATCAACCATTCGCTTGTCGGGTTCGTCAGGGAAGAAATCCCTTCTTGCAAGAGCACCTTTGTTATCCAGGAACTTGCGCATTGCCTCCTAGGAGAGAGACGTCAGTAGCAACAATGAATGGGAGGTAGAACTACATACATCCACAAGTTTGTTCTGGTTTGCACAAGGAGTCTTCTTCTTACCGTGTGGGGCTGCAAAAGTGATGACAACAAAAGGTCATAGAGCCGGGAAACACATACGTTGGAAAGGCTTGGGAATGCCCGTGTCCAATTCGTTTCCGGTGGTACCTGGATCTTCAGGAGGAGCAGGAACATTATTAGGTGGATTCATGTCCCCAGCTCTCATGGCTCTCATGACCGCCACGGCTGCTGTCTCAGAAGCAGCATTAACGAGCTGATTGAATGCGCTCATACTAAGGCCAAGGCTGCCTGCAGACAATTGAGCACAAGTCGGTCAACGCCCAGTGCACTGACCTGTGCCAATTGTATGCTCCATGTCAGTGTCCATATTCAGGTCGTCATCATAGGGGATGTCCGGGTCATCGGACTGCATCTCGTCGTCTTCAAAGTCGAAGGGACGGGCTGATCGAGTGGCAACAGTGAAACGAGGAGCCCCCCGGTTCTACAATTTTACTCAGCAGAGAAGACGCAATGAGAGAAACGACTCAACTGGGATGCCGGCGTGTTGGGACATGAGGTGATAAAGGACGGTTGGATATGGAGTTGGGGTTTTGGCACTATGTGAACTCGGTCGATTGGCCCCTAATATACGCATATGCGCTGACAATAATCCACTCGGCAAAACACATGACTGGTCTATTAAATTAGATCAAAAGGCGGCAATTTGAATGCACAATCGCGCTGTGGATGACTCACTCAATGGGACAAAAGGGGGCGGATCTCGCTCGCCATCCACAAAAAAATCGAGCGGGGATAGCATAGCGAAATGTCTTCTGTGCAGACCCACTCGCCATGGCGACACTCTAGAAGCTAGCGGCAGACAGAAGCCCGATTTCATGTATCACACATAGTGCGGTCACTAACACAACACCTTTTTTTGACAAATTTTACAAGTCATCATGATCTCCATTACAATCTCCAAGGGTGATACCCCCCACTAGACCATTGAGAGAGCGTTGCCGGATGGGTTACCAAAAACGTTCCCACGAGAACGATAAGAAACAGCAAAAACAAGAAGGCGATGAATGCAATGGCAATTCGATCCCACCACGTCGAGAGAGAAGTGCTGAGAGGAGATTGCGTTGGCTCCTTTGAGGCTACGGGTGCCTAAATGCCAAATTCATCATATGCACATGGGATCAGCCATATGTACACACCTTTGGAGTTTGATACAACCATATTTTTAGTTCGTATGGCGCTTCACCTGAGGCAGCCGTAACTATGACACATTGTCCACCAGGGTCAACAAAAGCCTGCACTCGGAAAGTGAGCATGTAGCTCGCAAATCAGTGGCCACAAGAGCTACCTCAACAACCTGTACGAGCTGACCACGAGCTATAACACGTCAACTATATGTTATGGGCAAGGAAGGTTAATGGAGTCACCCACCTCCATGGTGAATCTCGGTGACTAGCTGGCCACTGATTCAGGTTGAACACGCGAGCGAAGCCATTATCACCACCTGCAACAACGAGATTCCATAACGGTAAAGACCTTGTCTGGAGGATACAGTTGGTCTGTATTGGGTGTGTGAAGGTCTGGATTTTGTCCAGGCTAGGAAATTGGTATTTGTCGACACCATCTTTGAGATTGGAAACAAGCAAGAGCTTGCCGTCACGGTTGAGAGACGCGTACCTGCTGTTTATATGTAAGAACGAGATTAAAGTGACGGCTGTGGAGACCATACATCCGACTGGTCAGTCTTTTTGACCACCTCCTTTCCCAGGGCTCGATTGAATAACACACACTGCAACGGTTGAGCAATCGAGGAACCAATGAGAACGTGCAACTTACCACTCATGTGTGTCTAAGTAAAAGAGGACGACGCTTGCCCCGTTGTCACAAAAGTAAACGGATTTCCCATATCCTTCGGACATGAGTGGCGATGGAAGAATTGGGACAAGCTCGGTCCCTTTGATCTTCCACAGCTGCATAGATTTCTCTGAGATGCATGCTATCCTGTCGTGAATTGCATCGTATGCGATGCCCTCAACAGCCCCGTTCCCTCCCAATATTCCTACATTGTCACGGTACGACTGAGAGCATGCTGTAGATGAGATCGAAGTGGAACATGAAACTTCCGATACCTTTCCATTGTCGCTCCAGAAGAGATGGAGATCTCCACTGGCGAACCCAACGACAAAGCGGCTTGCATCTTGACTGGTCCAACATACAGCTGTGGCTGGGCCATTAAAAGGCTGTACGGTTTCGAAAAGCTTCTCCCCCGAAGCAACAGACCATACAACAGTCCTCGAATCGTCGCCTGTTTATTTGTCAGCTGGTTAGGTGAAGTTGAGAAATGAGAGTGTACCAATGCTTATTAACCAACTACATTCTGGGCTGACGGTAAGATGGTTCACCGGCCTGGTATGGCACCGAAGGGTATTCTGAAGCCTGAAGTCGACAATCCCTGAGGCTGGGGTCATTGCTGGTGTCATGAACCATTCCCCGGAGAGGGCCCTTGAAGGACCCTTCCTTATAGGAGGAAACCCAGCCTCTATGATGCCACCCTGTTCACACGAGCAAAAGGGGTGAATAGAGGTGTCCACAATATCGCGCGCGCATTGTTGCGCGAGCGATTCTCGGCACAATCGACATACAGCAAGCCCCACTTAAAGGCAACCCTTCTAGCAACTAAGGACAGTATTAGAGCCTTCCTAAAGACCCTTTGGAACGACCCTAGGAACTCTACAATAGGTACTAACCTAGTATCAAAGGCCCTACAACGCGTTACTAGACCAACTCTAATAACTATAGAACAAACTATAAGGCAACACTAAGGACCTTAATAGAAGTATTAGGGTCGACTCTAAGGACCCTAATAGAACTATATAAGGGCCTTATAAGATAACACTATTCCATAACCAAACTACAAGTCCTCAAATGACCGGCCCTAAACTAACTAACAGGAAATGAATCAGGTGCTTGCACATGTACTAAAGCAGTGAACACGTGGACAATGGAAGCTCTTACTCATCAAGAGAAGCTTCTTACTCAGCAGCTTACTGAGCATGACTGAGCATGCTCAGTAAGCGTCCTCCGACTTCTTACTCATCACTCTATTGTGCTTGATAACAAGGTTATGACTTGTTCCCTATTTAGCAGCTCTCTTGTAGTATATAAGCGCTCAATAAAGTAGCGGACAGTCCTCAGACTGTCCATTTGTTTACGGCACTCTCTAACCCCTGGGATACTCCTTTAAGGACCATCCCCTTGTGACTACCCTGGCCTCTTCCCTGCATGATTGCTCGACTCTCACAGTAACAGTTCCTCTCTGGTATCTGTTACTACTCTGGACTCTACTTCTTGCCCACGCAGTCTTGGACGTCTATTGACTCGTCTTCGAGCTTATCCCTCGCTCTTGAACTGGATAGTTCAACAGTGAGTCTTGACAGCTGGCGTGATAATCTGTTCTCTATCTACCGTTCTCTACCATCAGCCAGAAAAGACCGTTCTTATCACCTTCGCTGTGCATATAATGCGCGATGATTGTGCTCAAGTGAACAAAAAAAAAAAATGAATTGAGATAATATTCAGTTTCGTCACGATCACTCCATTCCTCAGGGTGCATTTCTACTACGAATCCCAAGCCAAGTCCATCCAACATGAGTCATGAGTGGTTTTAACACCTCTTAGGAATGATATGTTTCTTTGTGATTGAAACTTCCATCTCCAATTCACTTTTTTTTGTACATTTGAGCACAATGATCGCGCTCATACATGTTGCACGCTTTCGATCACAAAGAAACACATATCCTAAGAGGCGTTAAAATCGGCAAGAATTGAGAGCGCACAGCGTGTTGAGGGCATCTTCCGATCATCAGAGAAACACATTACGCTAGTCTTAAGACATAGGTAGTTGTTTGAAGCGATTGGCAACGGAAGAACGGAAGAGGAAGAAAGCAAAAGGAAATACACGTGCCCGCGCTGATTATTTAAACCATGACCCTACACGGCCTGTTGGCTGACGTATATTGTGTCCCCTTCAGGCCGTGTAGTGGGTGGGTATATATGATACGCCGCGTTGGGCGTCTGTCCTCTTTTACCTCGACTCGACGACGTTCCCAAGTGCTTGCTTGACTTTATTGATTGGAACAATACATACAATT
>JAGFNK010000524.1:0-36366 GCA_025769875.1 Russula earlei | reverse complement strand
CTAACTTCTCAAACCCGCCACCGATACTAGTTGAAGGAGAAGAACAATATGAAGTAGAACAGATCTTAAACTCTCGGCTCTCCCCAAACCACAAATGGATCCAATACCTAGTTAAATGGAAAGGTTACACTGCCGCAGAAAACACTTGGGAACCAGCATCTAACCTATCAAAAGTGCAATTACTTGTTAAAGACTTCCATCGGAAATATCCGAAGGTGCTTAAAACAATTCCCACCAGGAGTGACCCCTAAACCAACAACTCTCATCATGACCTCCGTCAATGACTATCTTTATCCTTGTTACCAACGAACTTTTCAGAGAACCCCTGCGATCACATGCACTCAATCGACTACAGCCATCCCCAAAGCAATCCATAGAACAAGAAAGAATTCCCCACAAATGAACAGACTTCGACTTCTCATATGCAAACTACTCCACCTTCCAAAGAAACAAGTTCCTACCGTTGCAGGAGCAACAAATCTATAAAGAGGGGATGAATGTTACGAACCAAGGCCAGGTCCTGGCCATAGATTGTCCTATTTCACTCAAGAGAGACCTCTCTCACTTTGCATTGCCAACTCCCTTCCATTTTCTGGGCTATCCCTCCTGCGGTACAAGATATCGCTATTGCAAAGGCACTATAACACGACCAGGCACCCATTTCCTAATCGGGTAATCATCGCGTGGCAGCCACATGGCCACCCAGCCACCAAGGACCCGAAACAGCGGCACAAACTCTTAGAAACTGTTGCATAAATCATCTGATGTCATCAAGGCTCCAATGACATCATGGCTGACTGAGCGACTCCACAGTGACCTCATAGGCTCACTAAGCGCTCCACAGTGACATCATAATGATGTCATCACTCCACAATGATCAGTAATGCACTCAGTAAGCCTGAAACTTGACACAAGCAAGTTTATGCCTCTGTAGTCCTATTGGATGGTACCAAAGAGTCTAGAATAGTCCCAGTTCTTTGTAATCGACCCTGTATACTGTATATAAGCCCCAATGAAGCATGGCAGTCGTTAGACTGTCCATTTGTGATACTCTCATCCTCCTGGGTACTCCCCCGCGACCGCTCAGTTTAAAGTCTACTCTCGTCTTCAAGGTACTCTTCAACGACTGCCTTGTTTAAAGCCCCCTCACTACACTGGCCTCTAGTCTTCGCCTTTGTCTCTTGCAACACCTACCAGTCCCCATCTGGTACCTCCTCGTCGTTTGGCTTGTCCTCCTGTTCAACGCTGCCTTCGCCGCATACCATCTGTTCCGACCCTTGCCCACCTGCTCCTGAGTCCTTAGTGATCAGCAGTATGTGTCTTGACAATTATCACCTTGACAAAGAAAGGAGTACCATTTGAATGGACTCAAGAATGCAAAGATGCTCTGGAATGACTTATCCAGATAGTATCTTCTGACCCCATCCTGCTCCATCCTGATGAGGAGTAACCCTTCAAATTGGAAGTAGATGGGTCCAACTACACTACTGGAGCAGTGCTATTCCAGAAGGACAAACAAGGAAAGAGAAGGCTGATAGGTTACTTCTCTGCAGCCTTGAAACAAGCAGAAAAGAACTACAACATATGGGACAAAGAGTTCTTAGCCATGGTGCAAGCCTTGAAGCACTGGAGACACCTGCTCATGGGGGCAAAGCACAAGGTGGTGGTCTATACAGACCATGCAAACCTGTTGCATTACTGACACCCTCAGTGTGTAAATGGTCAAGTGGCAAGATACATTACCTTCTTGGTCAACTTCAACTTGGAGCTGAACCACCAGACAGGGGCAAGAAATAAAGCAGATGCCCTGTCCAGGAGACCTGACCTTGACAATGGACAAGGGGATAAAGAAGAAGTGGTCATGTTACCAGACCACCTTTTTATTTGAGTAATGCATACTACTGCATTAGAAGAATGGATAAAGAACCAACAAGGGGAAGAAAGACATCAATTAAAGTTACTTGATTGGATACAGAGACACCGACTGGAGAAGCAACATAGTTTATGGTGGAAGAATGAAGCCTTGGTGGTTACAGGTGACAAAGGAACCCACAGGACGTTACTGGAACAGTATCATGACAGTCCAACAGCAGGACACCCAGGGAAAGCTAAGACATTACTGGGAATGATGCAATACTACTGGTGGCCCACCATGAGGCATTTTGTCAATTAATATGTGGAAGGATGTGCAGTTTGCCAAAGTAACAAGTCAAACACTCATCCAAGTCGACCTCCCCTGTATCCCATACCACCAGAAGAAGGGGCTACTCCCTTCTCGACTGTCAGCATGGACTTTGTGGTCGAATGGCTGAAATCGAAAGGATATGACAGTATATTGACTGTCACTGACCACAATTGTACTAAAGGTGTCATCTTGCTTCCTTGCAAGGAAGAGATGGATGCAGAAGAGCTAGCACAGCTCTACAAGGACAGAATATTCCCCTTTGTGGGAGTACCAAGCAAGATCATATCCAATCACAACAAACTAATAAGTTCCAAGTTTATTAGGGATTTTTGCAACCAGCTGCATATCAAACAGAATATTAGCACTGCCTACCATCCCCAGACAGATGGACAATCAGAAAGGACAAATCAGATGATGGAAACATCACTCAGGATCTTTTGCAACCACCAACAAGATGACTGGGTGGACTGGCAGCCTCTGGTGCAATACATGATGAATTCTAATGTTTCAGAAACAACCAAGCAGTCCCCTTTCTTCTTATGGATGGATTTTACACCCAGAGCACACCAGCCAAATCAGGGAAGCAAGATACCAAGAATAGACAATTGGAAAGTCCAAATCCAGGAAGCAAGATCACAGGCACAAGAAGCAATAAAGATCACTTCCCTAATGTGGAAGCAAAGAAGTAGTTTCCAACCTTATCAGAAGGGAGAAAGGGTATGCATCAGGAAAAACCGGTCCGGTCCATAGACACCACTTAATTCTGTAGACACCATAGACACCATAGCACAACAACATACTATGTAGTGCTCTATAGCATCATAGTAAGTCTATATCGCTCAATGTAGTTCCAGTAGTTTATGACTATATTTATGTAGGCACAGTAGATGAAACCAAGTCTACATATCACTATGTAGGATGACGGAAATTATGGTTGTCTATGGAGATGATCAGTTTACTACATTGCACTATGGAGACAATCAGTTTATTACATTGCACTATGGAGACAATTGTTCATTACATTGCTCTATGGAGACTATTGGTTATTATAATTATATTGCACTATCGAGCCTTACTGATGGTGGCCATGCTATGCTGCAAATTGTCCTCTCCTCTCCTCCCCAACCCACTCTCCCCTTTCCCATCCTTCCCCTCTCCTTCTCCCCTGATGACACCGTTTTTTCTTTCTCGCCTCTCCTCTCCTGATGGGAGGCGGCCGCACGCGCGAGTCAGTTGAAGTGGGGGTAAAAGGGTTTCTTGCTTGCTTGCTTTCTTTCTATTTCCTTCCTTTCTTGCCTTCGCCCTAGAGACGAAGGCTGGTTTTTATGTACATTGGGACTGGAGCTAGACTAAATGGTATCCTAGAATGAGGGTAGCTAAAGAGAGGTAAATGTATTCTGAGATAAATGGGTATGGACGCGTGTGATCGCGGCGTTGAGGTGACAGGTGTAACGAAGCTAGGCTTTGGAAGGGTATAGTAAAGGGGGCTGTAGCAACGAGTGGGCACTAGTCGGCGTGGCTGAAATGCCGTGAAGGGGTGGTCGGCCAGGTCTCGAGCATTGGGGACTTCTGCCTGATGAGGCAGTGGCGGGCGTGCGGGCGAGCGTGCGTGCGTGTGGGGGTGAGCGTGGGGGTATGCGTATGGGTGCGCGTGGGTGGTAGCGACGTCGGAGGTGGAGGAGCAAGTGTGTGCATCGGAAGCGAGAGGCGGAGGGCGTGGTGTGCTTGTGTGTGTGACGTGGTGGAGAGAGGGAGTTGTGGGGCGCATGTGTCGGGCGTTCGGCTGTTGACTTGTTGACTTGTCTCTTGCGGTGGGTGTGGGTGACGCTTGGTCAGCATTGGCCAGTCCGCCATGATCCACGTCCAAGCCCGCAACTCACCTTACAGTGCAAAGGAGAGGAGAGGGGAGAGAGCACATGGGGAACATGCAAGTGCGAGTGGTCAAAAATGCTGCTTGCTTGTCTATGTGAGTATGCAATGGGATGTTGACATATGTGATGGCAAGGCACAAGGTAAAAAAGGCCAACATGTTCAACTTGTCGACTTCAAACCTTTTTTGACGACGGCCTCTTCATTTTTACTAATCGCATTCATTTTCTTTTGCTGTCATTCTTCCCCTCTTTACCCTTTCCTGCCCACTCTTCCTTCCCCATGGTCCCAGTTCAAGACTCCCAAGCTGCCAGTTTCATCAAGTTTTCACCGGCTATTACCCAAATCATTCGAGTTTTCGAGTTTTCCCACACCATGTTGTTTCCGTGGGTGCATTTTTTGTTTCGTTTTCACGCACTCTCTCATCATCTCCCCTCTCCTTCCTACTAAACAGCCTCTTGTTGGCCTTCAAGCTGCCTTCTCACTCCCTTCTTCTGTGTCACTGCAGTGGTGACGATGGGGATGACAACAACATATGAGAGGACTTGTATTTAAGTGAAAGAAAAAAAAAACGCACACAAACAACTTAACCAAAATCGCGCGCAGGGGAAAACACGCGTTGCTTGAAGGTAAAGTACGCTTGAACCGAAAGCGAGCTCCCGCATGCAGGAAATGGTATTTCAGGGGATGGGCACATCACAGAAAACGAAAGTGCGACCCTCTCCCTAGGTCTCGCCAATGTGCGTTTTGGGTTTCCTTTTACTTGCGCAATCTCACTGTCACAGTGACAAGTACAACCATGCTCGGCGTCTTCAATGAGTGTCTTACGCATTCTGTGCGTTACCCTTCCCCCCCATTTTTTTTGCTTTTCGTTTTTTTGTCACTCCCCTCTGCTTTCCTTTGCACAGGCTTCGCGCGGCTTCAAAACGTTGAACACACGTTCACGTCTCGACTCACCTGTACCCTGGTGCTGTCTTCTGCATTGTCCTTGATGCCTCCTCTTACCGCGACAAAGCCACCGACACCACTGTCCAAGTCCAAGAAACGAGAGAAGGTGGCCCTCGCTCCCGGGCACAGGCCGATGAACAGTGAGCAGGTGCGTTATTCCTTTTTGTTTTTGTGCACTCTCTCATACTCTCCGGCCTTTCGTCAAGTGCTCGGGGGGAGAAATGGACATATGGAGCGACGACGAGACGCCGCTTAGAACGCATACACAAATGACGACGACGGCTACAGGCGCAGTCCCAAGAAGTGCCGTGCGCGAGAGCCGGAACAGCGCCGCGGAGGCGAGTATCCGACTGTAGTTCAAAAATATTAGTTAGCGTTGATATGTGAAATATATATTGTTTCCTGACATTTGTGTGAATTTAAGTGCCTGAGTTGTTTATCATAACAATGTTGCAATCAGTAGAACATAAGCATGTGGTTGGCTACATAGGTATGGTTGATGATGGGAAGAAATGTATATTTATGTTGTTGATATAACATTGTATGATTTATGTAGCATTGGTAGAAGAAATGTAGTCAATGGTGCTCTATATAACCCTGGTGGCAGCTATATAGAGTTTGGTGGTTGCTATGTAGGCATGAAACCTCGATGGTTGTAAAGTTGCTACAGACGCTATGGTAGCTATATAGCGCTACATAGCATTTTTGTTTTTTCCTGATGTGGCTCAACAGCACCAACCTAAAAACAACACATCCTACAGTGAAACTATGCCCAAAATGTTATGGGCCTTTTGAAATCAAAGAGGTGATCAGCCCTGTGATGTACAGATTGGATCTCCCTAGCTGCTGGAGGATCCATAATGCATTTCATGCATCCTTATTGACCCCTTACAAGGAAACCAAGGAGCATGGGGCCAATTACACCAATCCAGAAGCAGAATTGGTGGAGGGAGAAGAGGAATACAAAGTAGCAATGATTTTAGGTTCAAGATGAACCGGAAGGAGGAAACAACTGGAGTATCAAGTCCGGTAGGAAGGATACTCCAAAGCCCATGACTCTTGGGAACCAGTAGGGAACATCACAGCATCTAGATTAATAGAGGAATACCACAGAAAGAACCCTGCTGCCATACAAGTTATAAAGATCCAGTGAAGGATGCCCTCTGTTTCCTCACCCCCACATTGTTGCTCACATATGTCCCAAACTCCTACTAATGAAATTGTTCCCCAATCTGACCTCTCTGGAACAGAGGGGCCACTTGAAATCACCACTCCTGATGCTTCCCTCCTCACCTTCTTCCAAGGAATGGATGAACACGGCACTGGAGATGGAGAAGCAGACATGCATCCCCTTGAATCTGGACCCCCTGCTGACCAAGTCAATGCTCAGCCTGGGGACTGGGATGTGATGTCCCATACCAGCACTCTTGACCAGGTTACCCACCCTAGAGAGCCTTTGGTACAATGGGATGCTGACAGACACCACACAGGGATTGACATCCCTGATGGTGTGACTTGGGGCAACAAACCAGCCAGGTATGTGGCCTATGACGTTGCCTTGGGAGAGCCAAGGGTGAGGGGAAAGAATGGAGAGGCCATGGAGACTATGGCAAGATCCTCCAGGCCACCGCTTGCTACAACCTCTATAACTATGGCCAAGATGAACATGATCTAGACTGCTTTGACATCAAGAAGCAGTTCAAAGGGTGCTGGAGACAGACCCTCTACCTGCTAGGTGACTATGGACTGCAGGCAGAGCTCTACCATCTAGACCACCTTTACACCCAACGAGAAATGTTGGAAGCTAACTACAAGGTGTTCAAAGAAGAGGAGAAACAACTGCATTACAAGCTAGGTAAATACCTGGCTGAGAAGCAAGGAGTACAGAGAGGCAGGGCCGAAGCCAAGGAGAGGATGGCAGCAGCCAAAGTACGATCACATTGCTGGGAGTTCATTGAAGCAGGCTGTAGCCAGGGAGAAACCCCTCTGGTGTATGAGCTGAAGAACTCCTCACCAACTACAGGGCCAGACAGCCTATCCCCCCTCTTCCCATCTTCATCCCTCAGCTGCCTTTGGCAGACATTGCCCAGGGGTATGGCACCTCTACCCCAGAACCAGTACCAGCCAGCCCTGCACCTACAATGGTGCAAGGGTATTCAGAGGAGGAGATTAATGTCCTCCAGACCATGTCAAGCATTTGCCTTCAAGGAGGGGTAGGATCTGAGGCATCACCAAACCCTTCCCCCCAGAGCTCCGTGTTAAGATCTGACTGATCTTATTACCGACTCTTTAGTGAAAGAGTTGCTTGATATAGTTCAAGCACTAGACTTTGAATCCTTTGATATTATCTCAGGAAGAATAAGTGTAAGAGAAGAGAGGGGCCTCTTTCACTTGGAGCAATAACTGTAGTTTGTGTTAGAGTGTTGACAAGATAATTGTTTCTTGTAAAAGAGTAAGTCGAGCATAAGGCTCAACTTCTTGGTACAGCAGAGTATTTATACAATATCCCAACAACGGCTGATCCAATTTGTATGAAACTTGGGGTGCACATAGCTAAGGACCAGTGGTATCCAAAATCGTAGAGCACAATTTGAAGTATCAAAAATGACTCACATGTGAGTCATCCTTTCCTAGTATCTGTCATCAAACAGTAATCAGTGAGTAAGCAATCAGTAAGCCAACCACTAAGCAAATCACTAAGCAATTACTAAGCAGAAGTAAGCACAGATGAGTAAGCAGAGATGAGTCACCAAAGCATAGGTAAGCAGACGAGAATGCAAGAATCCTAACACTCCATCTATTACAACTCCTATAGCAGTAGTGGAGAAGCATCCACTGTGACAGCTGAGTTCATTCCAGAACCTCAGCAATTGAACATGATAGAAGGAAGGAGGAAGAGGAACTGATGCAAGTACTGTGGCAAGGTAGGACATTTTAACAAGTACTGTCCACTACCCCACCAGTATTGCCATGACCAACTAGCAGCAGATGCTGCCTCACATTACTTGGTACCTCCCTATCATTGTTCTTATACACCCATTAGATCATGCCCCTTCCACCAAGGATGGGAACTGGCACACTCAGGAAAGAAGAGGAAGTCCAACCAAGACAGGGAGGACATTACTAACCCACGCCTCCTGCAGGTAGTAAAAGGAGAAGGGTTCACAACCCTTCAAGAGCTTTTCACTACCTCCCCTCTCCACTCCAACACACCTCCAGTCAGGAGGTTACCCAAGGACAATGATAGACTCCCACAGATCATGTCTCCTTTAGCCATCGCTGAGGAGTCAGAGGTGATAGTAGCCTCAGCATTGGCTGCCTATGAGACCACAGAAGAAGGCTGATACACCTTCACCACATTGCCTCCTCCCCTTGATGATGATGGCGTTGACCCCACCACTCGATTTTAGAATTGTTGGTGCGTGTGACCACCAATCTGAAGGA
This sequence comes from Russula earlei, assembly GCA_025769875.1. Taxonomy (NCBI): domain Eukaryota; kingdom Fungi; phylum Basidiomycota; class Agaricomycetes; order Russulales; family Russulaceae; genus Russula; species Russula earlei. Next base: position 27,920 of record JAGFNK010000524.1, on the reverse strand, counting down.
GGGGTGATGTTACCAAGTGGTTTGGGGTCCGGAAGATGCCAGAACACCCAAACTATGGACTGCACCATTTGCTTCATGTGTGCATCAGATCTTGACCATTTGTGTTCCTTGATATTGCTTTCAGAACGCGTTGATCATATCTTCTTAAAGATGTATTGAAGAAGCAATGAGTAGCATTGCTTCTGTGTTAGGATTCAGTTTGCATTCCTGTCTGCTTGCTTACCTATGCTTGGTTACTCATTCCTGCTTACTGTTGCTTACTGACTCACTTACTGATTGCTTACTCATTTGCTTACTGTTTGGTGACAGATACTAGGAAAGGATGACTCACATGTAAGTCATTTCTGATACTCTCAAATTGTGCTCTATGGTTTTGGATACTACTGGGTCTCAGTTATGTGCTCCCCAAGATTCATAGAAATCGGATCAGCTGTTACTGAGATATTGTATAAATACTCAGGTGTACCAAGAGTTGAGCCTTACACTCAACTTACTCTTTTACGAGAACTATCTTGTCAAGCTCTCTAACCAAGTCATCACTCTAAGTGAAAGAGGCCCTTCTTATCTCTTACACCTACTCTTCCTGAGATAATATCAAAGGATTTGAAGTCTAGTGCTTGAACTATATCAAGCAACTCTTTCACTAAGAGTTGGTAATAAGATCAATCAGATCTGAACATTCTGTCCCAGATGTGCCTGTACTGCCATGTACGTTGCTTCCCTGATTGGGAAAGCACTTATGACACCGAGATTGCTACTAGGGAAGCACTTAATGCTTCCAGCACCAAGATCATTTACACAGGAGCAACTATTGCTTCTATAGCACCAACCAGTACTACAGTAGCATGAACCTTATCCCTGAGGGCTATATAAAGCCCCCAGTTCATAGCAGTTGAGCCTTAAGCTCAACTTAGTTTGCCAATCCCAAACAGTTGACTCCCACCCCATCTGCAGAGCCCCTCTCATCTTGTTGCCATACTCCAGAAGGATCTAACACTCCTTCCCCTCCACAAGTATTGCTTGCTTGACTCAAGCATATCTGCATTGGTAGGATGTGTTTGTAGATGCAACCATTGATCTTATTTAAGGCACTTTGGAGCCTTAACAATATGTAGACTGGGTTTCATCCACTGTGCCTACATATATATAGTCATCAACTACTGGAACTACATTGTGCAATATGAAACTAGTATGACACTATAGGGCACTACATAGTGTGTGGTTGTGCTATGGTGTCTATGGTGTCTACAGATTCTAAGTGGTGTCTACAGACCAGATTTTTTTTCCTGATGGTGTCCAACAGTTGGTGGTTGGCTGCAGCTGTTTTTCAGCTTTGATGATGGTTACAAAACCTGTCTCCCAATGTGGTTTGGCTAACCTAAACAATGAAAATAATGGATATGTGTCATAAAATGGTACATGCAGAAAAAAACATGTCACAAATGTTGTTAACTAAGGCCAGGATTGAGCTACAAAGACCAAGATACTCTTCCAAACATGACTACACTTTTCCTACTACTTCCCAAATGTCTATCTCTCTCTACATCAAGGGCTACTCTTCCTAGGATACAAGATATTGTCTCTACAGGGCATTGTGGCATGACTAGACATTCCCTTTCAAATCAAGTAATCACCATGTGCTAGCCACATGGCCACTCAGTGTTATGGTGTTGCGGCCGTAAGAGCGTTAGCTCAAGATTCAGTGGGGCCAAGTCCCTGTGACTTGGTTCAAGGGTTCAATGGGGCCGGCTCAAAGAGACCAGATCAGAGGTTTAGCATCTCAAGGCTGAGTCAGACAATGACTCAGTCAGAGTTGATCTCCTGGTTTCACAGAAGAGGAGGACGATGAGAGAGAAGCAGAGGAGGAAGAGGAACACAAGGGTTCCTTGAGGTGTGCTCAGGTCAAGCAAGTTGTAGGCCAGCGCAAGCAAGTTGTGATTGAGAGAGTGTACAGGGCAAGGGATGTGACAGGAAATGGGACAAAGCTAAGCTTGGGGCATTCCCCTGCTTCTACAGGTGCTTAAATACGGTGTGTAGCGAGGCTGTACAGTACCATAAGCAGAACAATAGATAAAGGTAAACCAATGGCAAAAGTAACTCGACAATAGGTGAAACACAATAAGTGAAACACAATAGGTGAAACAATAAGGGACCATCAACATCAAGGGATGAAATGGTAACCAAGGGGACAAGGGTGACAAAGAAGAACAATAACAAAAGGGATTATGGATGAACCGACAAGGGGATAAATCACAACACTCAGCCACTAGAGACCTGAAACAGCAGATGGACTCCCAAGACTCCTAGCATAACTCATATGACATCATCTAGCTCCAATGACATCATGGCTGACTAGTGCTTTCAGGTCTGGTCACATTGACTGCAAAAAACTGCTTCACTGAACCTGACCTGACTGATCATGACTGAACTTTCAGTCAAGGTCAAACTGGTTTGTAGAATTGCCAGTCACAGTCACATCAACTTTCAAGCAAGATAAAAACTGGTTATGACTGGTCATGACTGGTCATGACTGGTGTGCCTGGTGCCTGGTGTGCCTGGGATTTCTGATGGGTTTGAAAATTATGGTCCCAGCTTTAGGCAAGCTCTAAACCACCAGTGTGGTGTGTCCGGGGATGCATGAGTGGGGCTGTTGGACCAGTAAGTGGACATTGACTGAGGAACCAGAGGTGGGAGCAAGAAGGGGACAGAGGAGCTGGTATCACATGCATGGTTGTTCAAAGTTCTTCATTTGAGCAGAGGCAGATGTCAAAGGAAAGAGGATCTTATTCTTCTCTCTCTTTACTACAGAGTAACTAAGGGTTTTATATACATGAGGGGAAATACAAAGAGTAGAAGATAATGAATGGAAATGGAATGGTGAAAGGGAATCAGAGGATCAGGACCAGGCGAGGTAGTCGAGGATGGTGAAAGGCTTGAGACGCAAATACATCATGTGAGCCAGGGCATGACATGCATGCATGGTTGGTGGGGAGGGGTGGGCAATGCGGTCAAGGTCTTGACATCAGGTGCAAGGTGGTAGCATGGGCATGCAGTCAGTGGCAAAGGATAAAAGGGATGGAGCATCATCCGTCATGTTTCCACATGTCTTTCCATGACCAGCCATGATTCACCTGACACCAGATGACTGGTCATAACCTGTCATAATGTGAACCTCTTCTTATACCTAGAGGTTCATGTGTGTTTGAGGCAGAGGTGGAGACAAGGTGAGATGAGGTGAGGGAGGAGGCATGGTGGTGATGGGCTGTGGCACATGGGCACGGTACAAACAAGAACATGTGAAAATGCAGCCTGCAAAGTGGAATGAATCAGAAAGTCATGAAAACAAAAGAAAGAGGGAAAAAAAAAAATGCACACAGCTCAATGCATGAAAATCGCACATGCAGGAAAAGGCATGTTGCATGCCATCAGGGTTTCAAGTTAGGGATTGGCCATGTAGCATGCTGGAATGGGCATGCATAGTCTGTGGGACTTGATCCAAGGGCAGGTATGGACTAGGGACAAGCTGAGAGCAAGGTCATGCCCTGGACCAACACTCAATGCTCCAGATGTCAAGACTCACTGTTGAACAATCCAGTTCAAGAGCAAGGGGTTAGTTCAAAGACAAGTTGATAAATGTCCAAGACAGTGTGGGCAAGAAGTAAGGTCCAGAGCAGTAACAAATACCAGAGGGGTATGGTTACTGGTAAAGTCGAGCAGGTATGCAGAGAAGAAGCCAGAGTAGTCACAAGGGGACAGTCCTTAAGGGAGTATCCCAGGGATGGAGAGTGCCATAAACAAATGGACAGTCTGAGGACTGTCCACTACTTTATTGAGTGCTTATATACTACAAGAGAACTGCTAAATAGGGAATAAGTCATAACCTTGTTATCAAGCACAATAGAGCAACAAGTAAGAAGTTGGAGTGCACTTACTGAGCATGCTCAGTCATGCTCAGTAAGCTGCTGAGTAAGAAGGCTTCTCTTGATGAGTAAGAGCCTTCACTGTCCACATGTTCACTGCTTTAGTACACGTGTAAGCACCTGATTCATTTTCTGTTAGTTAGTTTAGGGCCGGTAATTTGAGGACTTGTAGTTTGCTCTAGGGAATAGTGTTATCTTATAAGGCCCCTTATATAGTTCTATTAGGGTCCTTAGAGTCAACCCTAATACTTCTATTAAGGTCCTTAATATTGCCTTATAGTTCATTCTGTAGTTATTAGAGTTAGTCTAATAATGTGTTGTAGGGTCTTTGATACTGTGTTAGTGCCTATTGTAGAGCACCTAGAGTCGTCCTAAAGGGTCCTTAGGAAGGCCCTAATACTGTCCTTTATTGCTAAAAGGGTTGCCATTAAGTGGGGCTTGCTGTATGTCAATTGTGCCGAGAATTGCTCACATGACAATGCACACGCGATATTGTGGACACCTCTACTCACCCCTTTTGCTTGTGTGAACAGGGTGACACCATAGAGGCTGGGTTTCCTCTCATAAGGAAGGGTCCTTCAAGGGCCCTCTCCAGAGAATGGTTCATGACACCAGAGGAGCGCACGCAAGAGAGAGTGTGTGTGTTTGTGTGTGTTCTTGAGAGAATTGTTCACTAAGGCGGATGAGGAGAGGGCAAATGCAGGTGCAATAGATCACAAGAAACTGCAAAACTCAACTCTTATTCAAGACTGTAGCTAGTAGCCTTAAATACAGTAGCAAAAAGTAAGAGAGAATCAGGTAATCAAAGACATGAATGAGGAGAGAACTACATGAGAATCCTATTCCTTTGACTGCGAGTCTGCGAGCACAAGGTGGTGCAGCAAGGACAAACGGGCAAGGTGCTGTGGGCAACAAGCCCTCAGATCAAGCGACGATGATGATGGCAAATGCATCAACAGGGTCTGTGCGTAGTCATGTGATGGGTGTGAGGACGACGATTCATGAATGATGATGGAGAGGTGAGAGTGGGATGAAAGGGAATCGATGATGGGCAAGAGTGATATGACAAAAAGGTGGGGAGCATGAGGCAGACAAAGTGACTAGTGGCGCAAGGGATGGATGTGGATGGGGGAGCGCAAGGTGTGGGTGACGTCAGAGTTGATCGGGTTGAGCCACTGTTGCTGTTCCCAGGTGCAGAGTGGGGAACATGGTAGTGACATCGAGGAATTGGCACAAGAGAAAGGAGAATATGAAAGGAAAAGAGTGGTGGCAGTTGGATGAAGGAGTGGAGGGAGAGATGACATGTGGGAGGTGGAGGTGAGTGCAAGTCATGAGAGTTTCCTGGTCAGTGGGCTCAGACACCTTACAGCTGGATGAGAGAAAGTCACAAAAAGCATACAGCTTAACACACAATTTTTGTGCATGCAGGAAGTTCAGTTGTGTGTCATCATGTGTCGGAATTGGCCCAGCATGCGTGGAGGGAGGGAGCCCGTGAAAGTAGTGCACCATGTGATTCCCAAGCCAGTGGGAATCTACCTTACAGTGGATGCAACAAGGGTGGTGGTGGAAAGTGGCAGTAACATGAGAGAGAGGGCAGAGGCAGCATAGTCACAAGTGTGGCAAGTGGCAATGATGATGCAGGAGTGCAAGCACGCTGTTCCTGGGTCAAGACTGGTCTGAACTGGTCAATTGACTGCAAATGACCGAATGTAACTGGTCATGTGCAGTCCAGTCTGGTTTTTTGTAGATTTGGCAAACTGGTAGCCAGTCACGGTCTCAGTCACACCAAAATCATGGGAAAAACCGGACTTAACTGAACTTTGAAGCACTAAAAAAAATGCACATGGCTCAATGCATGAAAATTGTGCACATGGGAAAAGACGTGTTGCATGTGCATGCCAGGTGGAGGTGGTGATGGAGTGAGATGAGATGAGGGAGGAGGCATGGTGATGATGGCAAACATGGGCTGTGGTGCACGAGTGGGTGGGCGTGGTACTAACACGAACATGCAAAGATGTAGCCTGCAAAGCAGAATGGATCAGAAAGCCATGAAAACGAAAAGAAGAGAAAAAGAAAAAACATGCACATGGCTCAATGCATGAAAATTGGGCACAAGGGAAAAGAGCATTGCATGCCATGAGGGTTTCAAGTCTAGGGATTGGCCAGATGAGAGAAAAAAAAAAGTACAGCTTAGTGCACAATTTGTTACACCATTTTCCTTTTATGTTTACCTCTTACCTTTTTGCTATGGACTGCTTGCTTTTGTACGTCCCTTTACTTACTAGTCTTGTGATCTCTTATGTCTTGTGATCCCTTCTGTGTTATCATGTGATCCATACACGTCCAGGTAACACTGGATTGCTGTTACTTTCCCTTTGTTTGGTTCTCTTTCCATTTATATTCACTTCTTAGTTTCAACTGTGCAATGCTGCGCACCTACTGTGCAGCACAGTTACTTGGTTCTGACTCATTCGTGGCCTCATTCCTATGACTCCTACTTATTATGACTCCTACTATACTAGTAGCACAGTCAAAGCGCAGCTATTGCTGCACTTCTCCTGTATATATAAGCTCAGTACTTTGTGACCAAAGCCCTAAGCTTGGTCTCTTGTAGAATCCAACCTACTCTTGTCCAACATATTCTCCTGCAACCCACTTCACTCTCACAAACTTAAACCACAACCACCTCTCCATTTCATCAACTCTCAACACACCATCCACCATCTACTCTTCGCCTTTCCCTTCCTTCCCTAAGAGTCTCTCTTCACTCCCCTGAGAAGAGCTCTCCTCCTTTAAGACCTACCTTCCTCTACTCTCTCTGTGTTGTTCAAGGTCCCCAATGGACTTGAACGCATATAGCTAGTGGAACCAGCCCTAGTCTATCCCATTACAAACTTACCCTAGCTTCTCAACGGACCGAGTCGTCCTAGGAAGGGTCTATTGGCCATAACCTGTTTAGCATAAAACACTTCAACTGCTGCAGGGATCCTTACTCATTATACACGGGAACCAGCCCGTTTCTTGAACACCTCTCTATTACCAACTTGTTGTCCACTTGTGAACTGACACAGCTAGTTACCGTGACACAATTTTTGTGCATGTGGGAAGCTCAGTTGTGTGTCATCATGGATTTGTGTGTTGGAATTGGCCCAGCATGCATGGAGGGAGGGAGCATGTGAAAGTAGCGCACTGCATGATTCCCAAGCCAGCAAGAATCCACCTTACTGCATGAAATGAGGCATCATGCAGATGGGAATTGTTGAACCGGAACCCGAACGGATCAAAGAAGGCGAAGACCTTCATACAAGGTTCAAGATCCGCTCATAGATGTTATGTGTTAGACAGAACTTTAGTATATGCGCTTATGCCAATAGGGTTATGCATACTACACTATCTATCACAAGATGCAGCCTTATGCTGCGTCTAGAACGTTTCCACATCACGCATCACTGAATGCGCGATATAGTGGACACCTGTAGTCACCTCTTTTGGACTTAGGAACAGCCCTGGGTCATAGAGGTATAAATACCATACATGTAGACGAGTATACACATCGCTCTACACCCCAATATCACTTGAGCATTAGCACAACCTCTAAGGTGGGTTGCTTGGCCTGTTAGCTGCGCTCTATGCTGCACAACAGGAATGGGCTGTTTCATTGAATATGTGAGTTGTTTTCTTGCTGTTTCTGTGCTTCACGTTGTTGCTGAATTGTTCTTTGTCATGCTCAGTACCACTGGATGATCCCATTTGATGCACTTTTAGGAGGAGGTGAGGGTGGTGGAGAGAGAGGGCAGTGGCAGCACGGTCACAGTGGTGACAATGATTATGCAGAGGGCATGTGCCTGAACTCAACTGGTCTGAACTGGGTCAATTGACTGCAAATGACCACATATAACCAGTCATGTGCGGTCTGGTCCAGTTTTTTGTAGATTTGGCAAACCAGTAGCCGGTCATGGTCTTGGTCATACCAAAAACATGGGAAAAACCAGACTTAACTGGACCTTGGAGCACTATGGCTGACTGAGCAGCTCCACAATGACCTCATCTGCTCACCAAGTGCTCCACAGTGATATCATTATAATGTCATTGCTCCACAATGATCAGTAATACCCTCAGTCATCTATAGGACTGACACAAGCAAGTTTATGCCCCAAACACCCTATTGGATGAAACTAAAGAGTCTAGAATAGTCCCTAAAGTTTGTACTCAGCCCTGTTCAAAGTATATAAGCCCCAATGTAACATGGCAGTCATCGGACTGTCCATTTGTGATACTCTCATCTTCCAAAGTACTCCCCTGTGACCACTTTGTCTAAAGTACCCCTCTCTCAAGGTACTCCTTTGTGACCACCTTGTTTAAAGTCACTTACACTGGCCTCTCATCTTTGCCTCCATCTCCAGCAACATCTGCTGGTGCCTATCTGGTATCTATTACTTGTTTGGCTCATCCTCATTGGCAATATCATTGTCAAAGTCCACCACCTTGTCAAACTCCTTGCACCACCTGCTCCTGAACCTTATTGGTCAGCAGTACATGTTCTGACAACAAACACTATAAGCTCTGGCAGCAGCATCAGCTAGAGTCTTGTAGGTTCCATCATTAAGACTGCAAGGGCCTTTTGCACACATTGTTCATAATGTGGATCCTGAGAGCAACAAGACGATTTTCTTTGACATCCCATTGATGACAATGGCATGTCAAGGAGTGACTGGTGTGTAAATACTGACAACTGACAACCAATGAAAATGTGTACAGTTTCAAGCTCCACTTGGCAGGAACTGGCAGATGTGACATCACACAAAATCCCCCCTCAGAAGGAACTCCTTCAATGATCAATATTTCATCATGAAAATTGCTTGACACCTTTATATTAGATGGTCTGCACAGTACCAGGTCACTGGAAGGCCTCTGAGGTGAGATGTTTCAGAAAGTGATGAATGACTGGGGGTGACAAATGTGCATGGGGATATAGTATGTGGGGTCAGATCCAACATCCTCAATGAATTAAACCAGCTTTCGACACTACCGCCCGCTCGGCATCCTTGCACTTCCGACTGGCCTTATCAATGTCCGTCATCCAAAGATCGCGCTCGCGAATAGAACTTGCCCGCAGTAAGATTTTGTCGCCGCCCCGCGGGTACGCGACCGAGAGCTGGAAGGAGAGCTCGTCTGCAACACTATGAAAATAATCGCGAAAGAGGGACATGTGAGTACGCACCTTTGAACCACGGTGCCTCTTCTATGTGAATCTCCGATAACGGAATCGGCTGAATCGGGGCCGGGCTAAACATACTGGAATAGAATAGTCCCCAGTCAAATAACGCACCATACGGTACAGGGTCTTTCCGTGCTCGTCCGTCAATAGAAAGATATCGTTGCAAAGCAACGCGCGCAACTTGCGTCCGCTTTTGGCTTTGTTGAGGGGCCCTTCCCTCAGTAATTTCCGGTCGCCCAGGTACCGAGTGGGCGCTGTGAGGTCCAGCCTCCTGGAAAGTTTAAAGATAAGATTAAATCCAACATTGGGGCCAGTGATACGCACCCTTGCCCAACCCAAAGGTCATGTGAAAGGGCATCCAGCCGATCGTGGCCTTCATGGTCGCGTATCGCCTCATTGATGGTGTCCAGAATGTCTTCGGCCGTGTGTAGTGCACGCTCTATCTCGTCTCTGTCTTGATCTGATTCCGTATATTGCAGAATCTGTTTGACGAGTAGCGGGTACCGAGTTATGCGTTGCACTAAACCAACGGTGACTCGAATGGATACTCCATATGGGTCTTCTACACCGTACTTACTAGGCACAAGTAGGTAGCTGGAAATGTCGAGGCTGCGTGCAGCGGGGTCTTCACGTAGCCGCTACGATTTATCGATTTTGTTTTGGCTCGCCATTTCTTGAGAGGGAGAGAGTTCACACACCTGTAAAAGGGCTGCGAGTTCCGGGTTCTTCTCTCTTACTGATTTCAAAACTTTAACCGCGATTGTTTGATTGACGCAATAATCCTATATCTCACCACCGTAATTGATTGATGGAGAGGATACTGACGGAGCGGCACACCTTGTAACAGATCATGTCTACCATGTCTCTGTCTAGGATGTCTCCGATAGTATCGATGTATAACCTGCAGGTGCGCTGCCGTTCCTCGAGGGAACTTAGGAATGTTGTGTTCGTCAATAGGATATCCTCAATATTTGAAAATATTGTGGCGATGACTTCTGGCTCTAAGATCTTCATCATACTCGAGAGGAAAATCTACAGGAAAACAAGGAAGTCATAATGAATGTACATCAATTGTTGGTTCGGACGAGGTACACGATGCCCACGCACCTCAACGATGAGCTGCAGGTCACGCACGTATGCACCCTCTGTGGCAATAAGCTCGAAGATTGCCTTGTCGACCGAATCAGAACTGCCATAGTCTCACGTATGGAGCCCAAAGGAGGACACACCTCTTGTCTGCGCCGCTCACGATCCAGCAAACCATCTAACGCAGACTTATCTACAAGGCTGGCCCATGACTCCACGTGGATTAGTTAGTTCACCCATTTCCCGCCAAAGCGCTAGGGTTTAACACACCAATCCAAAACCCGGGCTGTCTTCCCGAATTGGTGCACCTAGCATCCCTGCACCAGACGAACTAATATTCATAATGGGCGCTGATATCGTTGGCACGATACGAGCTTCCTTCTCGAGCACAGGTGTCCGCGAGCGCGAGAGGAGCTGCGAGATGCGGCTCCCATACGACGGTGACGCGCTCACGTTCTCCTTACCCCTTTGTTTGTCGGAAAGGCTCTCATGCGACTGTGTCGAGGCAAGCGAAAACGATCCGGAGCTCGGGCTCAAGCGCGACAGAGGACGCAGCGGCAGCTGTTCAGCGGATGATATCGACAGCCGCGACGTGTTCTGCTTGAATGATTCATAGCGCTCATAGGCATCGTCAAGGTGCGCCAGCCCCTGCGTAGGCAGTTGCAGCTCGTCGAGATGCAGCTTCTGGCTGGGTGTTGGTGCAGATGGCGGTGCCGGTGCCGGACGATGCTTGGGTAGCACTGATGGGACCATATACTGGGGATGAGATCGAGGACGTCGTGTGGTATCCTTCTTGACAACTATTCCTGCGGCTTCGAGCACTAGTTGACGCTCCGCTGCTCGCATCTCGCGCTCAAGTTTGCGTTCCTCCTCTGTTATTGTTGCTTCGTCGTCCTCCGAGTCAGAGTCAGAGAAAGAATGATAGTCAGAGGCGGTGCCATCTGAAGCACTCTCAATCTCGGCGTCATTTGTATTGCCTTGCGACACCCGAAGAAACGCTGTATCATGAGCAGGTGATTGTGTCCATAGTTCGGGGACTTCTGATGTCGCTCCTACGTTTGCAAATGGAAACGACAGTTTCATTAGTGTCGACTTGGACGAAACACGAGAATCTGCGTTCGACACGCAATAACCAAAGTTCATATTCGGGGGTACATGTAAAAGAAAACAAAAGGTATGTTTAGCCTGGATCCAACCAAAGAATATGTAAACGATGACTAATGAGAATGGAAACTCCACTGACCCTCAACTTCCAAGTAGGCTGCTGGAACGATGAAGATAGCCCCATCCTTCTCAGCCTTGTACCAGTCGTCATCTGAGCGGTCCACGATAGATATTACATCGCCTTCAGAGAAAGGCAGCTCATCGGGACTATTCCCTGGGTAGTCATACAAACCCCTTGCTTTAACTGCGGAAAGTAAGTAAAGACACAGCAGTTAGAAGCACGATCTACTTTCCTGTCTCAATGGTTTGAACATATATCTTCGGGAAGAAACCAGTCTTGCCGCTACTGATGAGGGTACCATACCACCAGTCGCTTCCCGTCTTGGATGCATGAGCTGTTATCACAAGATTCTCACCGAATGCTAAAAGGTAGCTAAGTAACACATTGAAGACTGAAAAGACGACGAACATAACTCTTCGGCACGTTGACCGTCATATGGATAAAGGGTCCTAACACGGTATTCTGCAATCCCCAGCTGTATAAACGCAAGTAGCAGAGGAGGTAATGAGGACAAACCAGTACTGAGATCTATGTCCTCTAGTGGATTCGCTTGACCCTCGCCTGCGTGTGCGAGTAGGATATCTGGCGCAGGTGCAGCATGGCCATTCACTTCTTTGCGCGCTTGTTCTTCAACCTCTTCACCCATCGAGGGCAAGCTCGGCTTCTGGCTCGAATGGGTGCCTTGATCCGCGGCAAGTCCCATGTACCAGTCTACTGAGCGTCGACTTGGATCGATATTTTTTTCTGAATGTGGCCCCTCAGAAGGCAGGAGACCTGGGGTTGCATCAATATGAGGCTGTAGTGCAACGTCTCCAAGAACACGTCCAGAGGAAGCTGATGCGCTGCGGTCATTCGTGACGGTCTTGCGTAGGCGTGTACCGCTTTGAATAGCGTCGAGTAGAGCACTGCGGTCGCCTGCAGGGGTCGAAGCAGACGATGCAGACGGCAGTGGAGGTGGTGTAGGCGCCGCTGGTGGAGGAGGCGGTGTAGGCGCTGACAGCGCCGTCGGCGTCGAAGCTTTTGGCGTAGCGCTTGATCCTGCGGCTGCCGACTGGGGGCGCGGCAGAATGTTCGCCGGCGGGAGGATCGAGCTGAACAGCTGCCGCGCAAGCTGATCACGTGTGTCACGCGAGGAGTGGAGTTCGTCCTCAGAGCTGTCATTGCTCTCATCTTTTTCTTCTCCCCACTCGTCTTCACTGTCACCTGGAGCGGTATGATATGACGTCTTGACAGCGGGTGGCGCGGGGCTTTTCGATGGGGGCGGAGGGCGGGGAACAGGTGGGATAGATAGGGAGACTCTGTCACTGTTCGAGGCCACGGCAGGTGTCAGCTGCGACCTGAAGAATGGGTTGTTGCCACCATTGGTTGGGGGTGGTATGGTAACAGCTGGCGATGCATCGCCGCTCATGAGGCGATTGAAAGGATTATTCTTACCCCTATCCAGAGAAGAAGCGAAGCTAGTCGGTGGAACAGGTGGAGGCGGCGGCACCGTAGGAACAATGTCTACCGGAGGAGGAACGATGGGGCCAGGGGCCGGAGTCCTTGTCCTCTTCGCTTCCTGTGCTTCCTCTTCACGCTTAGCGTCCTCTGCCTCCTCCTCTTCCATGCGCTTCAGGCGCTCTAAACGGTTCTGCTTGGCCTTTCGCGCTGCCTCTTCCACCTCCCTTGCCCGACGCGCAGCCTCTTCCCGCTGCCTCTGCACCTCTTCCTCCCTTTCTTCTTCCTCAAGACGGCGCATGCGCGCAATGCGTTCCTCCTTTTGCTTAAGAAGAGCTTGCTCTCGTGCATGAAGTTCCTTTTCCTCAGGATCAATGGTAGGAGGAGTGGGGGACGTAAGAAGGGGAGCGGCTTTAGGAGTAGGAGTGGTAGTTGAGGAACTAATCTTAGGAGGCAAATGCCCAGGAAAAGAACGAGCAGCGACCCCAGTACCTGGCTTGCGTGGTGGCGGCGGAGCAGGGGCACGTGGTTTAAGGGGCGGGACTTTGGTTACGATCGTAACAGGCCCCAGCTGTGCAGGGGTTGCTGGGCTCCCAGACGTAGATTCTCCTCCACCGCGCTCTGTTCTCAATCGCTCGTCCCGTTGTCTGGTCCTTTCTGCAGCTGCCTCTTCTGCTGCCCTCGCTTTTTCCTCGGCTTCCCTTTTCTCCCGAATCAGCCTATCCTCAGTACTGGTATCAAGGGTCGGCTTCGGCGTAGACGATGAATTAGATGAGAGTCCCATGGCGGCCATCCGTTCGGCAGTGCGGCGTTGTGCCTCGGCTTGGATAAAGGCTCGACGTTCCTCCGGAGTCATGTTCTTGACGTTTGGCGCGGGAGACTTCGTTTGGGCAGGTGCGGGGGACGGTTTGGAAACCACAGGCACTGGGGCTACATCCGGAGGGGGCGATGATGGGGAATGGGTTGTGGCATGAGGGGATCGCTGGCGCTCTCGGTCATAGTTGTGCTCCCAAGAGCGGGAACGGTCACGGTAGGGGCGATTACGGTCGAATTCATTTGAGCGCTCGTGATCATAGTCTCTATCACGTCCTCGATCCTTGTCGTAACTGCTAGCATAACGGCTACTGCCACCTTCGCGTGCATAGCTACTGCCATATCGGTCCCTGTCGCGGTCACGATCGCTGAACCGTCCGAAAGTTTCGTTCCGTCGATCGCGCTCGCGATCTAGTTCACGTCTTTGCCTCGCGCGGCGCTCTTCACGTTCGGCCAACTTTTTCTCGACTGCTGGAACACGCTCATGCATGAGTTCGAGAAGCTCACGTTCCAATCGACGACGTTCTTCGTCCGAGCGGAACGAACGGGGACCCCGCGAAGCGTATTCCAGGTCTTCTTGCACTCGCTGAACCTTCCATTTGAGATCCGACATCTCTCGATCAAGAGCATCGTCTTCCGCAGTGCGTAACGCACTCTGCTCCGTTGCATGGTCGAGCATCCGTGCGGTGCTTTCGAGTTGTCGTTTTACATCGTTCAAGTCGGCTACAGGAGAATCACGCTCGGAGGAAGCACGCACGGCACTGCGGTCCAGGTGGCGAGAGCGGGGTGTGTAGTAGCCACCAGCGGGCTCTTCATCGGTGTGTTTGTATACCGTTGCATCCTGACGGCCGCCAGCGCCTGGCGCACTAGAGGAGAGGAGGGAACGATTGGGGAGACGTGATACTTGTGTATCGAGCCCCGATGGTGAACGTGCACGCGATGGCTCGTTCTGAAGGAGATTTTTGACGAAATTAACGGAGGTGTCTAAGTCGCGATGAGAGGGTGGAACAAGCTCCGCAGGGAGTTCATCCGGAATTTCGTTACCGTTGAGCTCTTGGACCATGTCAGAGGACGATGAAGTAGAACCCAATCTTGATCACATACTACGATAGATTAAACCCATGGCGACATGGAATTCTGCGATATTGAGCTTGCCTCGATTGTCCACATCAGCCAAAGTCCTAAGAGCAATTATGAGCCGGAGTCGACATAGTTGCAAGGGAACCTCACCAGATCCGAGCAAGGTCATTCCTGTCTAGATCACTTTGTCCAAACACCTCAATCGCGGTCTTGCCATCAATAAAACCTGAATTGGATGTATCCCAAGCCCTGAAAATCTGATCGTAACTCTTCTTTTCTGCCTTCGAAAGAGTCCAGGGTACACGAGGTGCGACTGTGCCCTTGACTTCTTGGTTATGCTGCTGAAAACTTTGCTGTAGGGATAGGCCACCAAGCTGCTGCTGAGGTTGTAGCAGTTGTGGGGCACCGGTAAGGTTATATGGCGCAGCAAGATTGGCGGGAAGGAAGGTGCTGGACATCATCTGGAGGCGAGGGTCGACAAAGCCAGTCGCCTGGGGAACGAGAGGCTGTAGTCCGCTACCCGGACTGGGAAAGCCTGTCTGTTGGGGCACGAGGCCAGAGGCGCCAAAATTAGGAGATGGATTGAGTAAACGATTCTGCTGATTGACGGCCAATAGATTCGACGAAGGAGGGAGGGGGGGCGGCGGCGGTGCTTGTTGCCGGAACTGAGAAGGCAGTGGGGGGACGGGAGGGACCGGGGGTCGTTGTTGCTGTTGAAAATCACCAAGTAGGCCTGTTTGCTGCGATGTAAGAGCAGGAATGACTCCCGGAAAACCAGTTTGCTGAGGCTGTTGAAAGGGAGGACGTTGACCGGGAAAGCCGGTAGGACTTCCCTGAGGAAACACAGGCTGTTGGAAACTCTGATTCTGAGGGAAAAAACCAGTTTGTAAAGGATACTGATAACCTGGCTGACTCTGTGACCACTGAGACATTATGAGAAGAAGAGTTGAACGGGCGTTTTGACCTCACAAAGGCCGTCACGCGTGTCAATTCGTCGGGCCATCCGAATAAAATCAGGCGGAGATTCGATTTATGCTCGTTGTGGCACGACGACAGAACCAACCGGCCTTCCCTCAGACCACGAACTTTGTCAAGGTATTCTGTGATCATTCTACGCTGGATTCCTGTTACGGTCGTGGTATAACATAGCATCCTAAATACTCCCTCCCATTTTCCTTCGTTATGAAGGTGGGTGGATCATGGGGAGCACTGGTTGTATCGTCTCCGTGAGTTGGGGCCAGTATGCACCCTCTGGCTTCGTAGTTTGGAGACAGACATCTAGCAACGCGTTCTTCTTCACTTTCTCTTGACAAGCTGCTCCCAAAGATGGTTGTCGCTCGTCCGGTTTCTGAAGCTCCCGATATTGACGAGATGTTATGTTGACGCTTTCTGCGCCGTTTCATTCCTGCGCTGGGTGTCGAGTCATTCAGTAATGGTTTTTGGCTGGTTAAATTTTTCGTGGCATCCAATCTTAGTACGTGCAGTTAGCCCTTCCATTATCAGCATTATATCCGCCAGGAATGAACAAGTCAACCACCCAGCATTGAGAGCAGACAGTTTAGAGCTCTGGGGCCGAGTTTTATTCTCGCCTGCAGGATTGCCGTTCGCAATATATTGTGCTAGTGTGGCGCTTTTCATCCAGCACGGATCCTGTGCCAGGGAATATTTACATTGCGAATTGGCGAAACGTAATGTTGTCTCTGGTCTTTGGGAGAGCAAAGAAAACCGTGTGCCAAACCTTGCCGTGATAGACTAGGCAGCTGGAAAGGAAGAAACGGCTTAGCGGCAAAACTGCAATGTTCGTCCCGTCTGTGATGCCAAGGCAATGCTATTGGGCTGTGAGGCCCACCAAGTGAGATATATGGCATATATACCGTGGAATTCAGGTAAAAACTACTGTATTTGTATTGCTACACAAAGTGCGATCAGAGAGAGGTGAATCAGGTGACCATTGGTTCTTTGTGGTGTCGTAAATCAAGGGAAGTGGGGAGGACGAGGGAAGGGTATGAAATAGCATAAGTGAGCATACAACGGATTCACACTAACATGCTGTGCCGTCGGCCTTCATCGTCTTCAATGAGAGATCGCTGAGATGAAGAGAACGACAGCGCTCCGCCGACGTACATCGGCGTGTACGAGGCCAGCACGCACCTTCGTCCCCACGAGCGGCTCGTCGTCAGCTTGGGCGCCATCGCTCTCATCGTCATCCACGAGGAAGCGCGGACGTGACTTGCGTCGTCGTTCGGTGACCGTAACAGTACTGTCGAGGGAGGAACGTGGGTCCCCTTCCAGAAAGGGTTGAGAGGGTGAGGATGTTCGCTTTATTGGCGGCATGGAATCAGGTTTACGCATCTTTCTGCGAGGCGAGTTGATGGGTCAGACCAGAGCGGGAAAGTGTGACATGTTGAGCACGCACGTGTTGAGCTTGGGCTCAGCGTAGTTGATACTCTTGCGTACGCGGCGTTCACGGCCTATTGTCGGTGCATCAGGTTCGACAGCCGGAAGAGATATTGGTGGTGGACTCGAGTTGCGCGGCGTAGAAAGATGCGATGGTGCAGGTGTAGTTCCAGGTGTCGATTGCGGGGGACGAGTAGAGCTATAAGTGAGTGCAGAAGGCATATCTGAGTCGGTATCAGACGGCAGTCGGTGGCAATCCTGATCTGTCGACAGGTCAACAACGTTACGTTGGAATCTAGAGGTTCATACCGGAAAGGTTTGTGTCGAGGGGAGGAAGAGGGAGGTGAGCCCCAAGGGCATTAGTCACATCCTGCAATCCTGGACCCAATCCTTCGAAGTCTCCTGGCAGACGATGTTTCTCACGTTCATGGTCATCTTCTGCTGACACATCCACGGCTTGCGCCTGTGTTAACGTACGTTTCTTTCTCCCATCGGTCATAGGACGCTCGAGGGGGATCTCTTCAGCGATATTGGCTGGTCGTTGTCCATGGAGGGCTTCGTAATCCTCTTTCTCTTCTGCAAGCACAGCGTCACGCCGCAATGGCGAGCCAAATGCGGGACTAGGGGGTCGTGGAAGGGGGCGAAGTCGCAAAGCTCCTAGACGAGCTAGATACAGAGCTCGAGCTCCCACTGCCACTAGAGCTCGTAACATTGATAAGACCACTCTGACGTCGTGATATACGTTTGTTTCCATGTTTAAGCAAGGAATCGTTGATATCCACCTGGATCGTCGCGACAATTGGCGCAGGGACGGTTGCGGAAGCGGGTGCCGGTACGAGGAGACGTGACGATGTCGACGTAGGACGCGGCTTCTTGCGGCTGGTGACGGGCGTCGGGCTCTGAGAGCCGTCCTCTTCAAGCGCGTCTGATCCTGCCTCATCCTCCTCAAAAATCTCAGGGACACGAGGTGGCCGCGCAAGGCGGTTGACATGCGGAGAAACGTCCGGATTTAACATGGGGCGATGGGCCTTCGGAATCGACTCTTTCTTAGGAGATGGCGGTTTGGGAGCGGGAATGTTGAAGTTCTTGCGTATCGAACCAAAGCTTCTGATCAAACTATGGACCTAGCGGAACGCAATCAGCATACTTGCTTACAACGAGCGAAGAAATCTAGATTTGAGAAGGGATCAAATTAAAAGAATGGACCACGGAACTAGGAGTACACAAGGGAAGTCGTGAGACTCTAGACTCGTCGTGCATGTGCCATCATAACATCTCATTCGTGAGAGGACTGGCAGATAATCCTTATTGAGTGCTGGTTTATCGTATCCCTTTTGTGCCTCCGTGTCGCGGTGAACACTCCAAAAAGAGTGTCCCGTTAATGACAGGTGAGAGGGTGCACACGAACTCTGTCCTATGTAAAACAACCAACTCCAACAGTTTCATGGCCAGCGTTAGGATAGGACAATCAGTAGCAGAGCCAAAATAAATCATATGGGAAACATCATACAGTACTTCGCTGAAGTGCAACGTAGGCAGAAGATGAGAATGGGCACTCACTGCAGACTCTGCGTCAGATATGACACGTTGTGATTTCTCTCTCTCTTTCTTCAATTGTGAGCCAAGCGCAATTTCTGAGGCACGTAAACGCAAGTTCTCAACATGAAGCGCGGAAATCTGAGCATTTAGTTCCTCTATTCGGACACTAAGGGTTGAATTAAGTCTGGAAGAAAAATGAGTACATAGAGTGCGAAGCGTGGCATGGACGGACTTTGTAATATGCTTATTAGCCAGAAGGAACTTCTTCTTGACTGTAAGATGGGATACAGGGTGAGGATTCAGCATGTGAGACAAAAAAAAGTTGGAAGATGGATGCACACAGTTTTCGAACTCGAATAAGGTGTCACTGTGTCGTTCGTTCATGGACACGCGCGACACGCGCCTACTCATCGTGGGGAGGGTGAGCAGGCCAAGACCGTGAGGTAAGGAATGAGGTGAAGAATGGGATCAAGTGATACGGGCCTGTGGTTGCGGCAAGTGAGTCGGGTCCAGGTCGAGCCTTGCCTCGCGGTGATGAACCTATTGTCACGTGGGATACCAAGTGAATGGAGCTATCATGGTTACAGTATGGTTAAGAAATCCAAGATCCCAAAACTTGACATTTGATTTCAAAGTCTGGTCTTTTTATTCAGAGTCGTCTGAGTACTGTACTTAGACTACAAGGATATTGGAGTTCAACGTCAACCTCTATAGCTCTCAGCATGCTGACATTCCAAGTGATTGTATATAAATACTGGGTTCAAAGTCTAGTCCTCAGATGTGTACGCGTCCCTCCCTCATACATACGCATGGCCGAGGCTTGAAATCTATCACGTTTAAAGCGGCAAACGCTACTCAAAGGAAGACCGACGAAATGGCTGAGCTGCTGAGTGAGCGTGAGCACAACGCTACTTACTCGATCACTCGGGCCGCCTGGGCCGCCAAGTTGTGTCACGATGGCCACACCACATCGTTTGTCTTCTTTGTCTGAGCCTGTGACCCACATGCATGCATCACCTGAGGATTGAACCTGTGAAAGTCTCCGGATTGTCCAATGTCAACGTACACCCCTTGTTTTCCACCAACAGATGTCACCCCTTCGGAGCAGCGAGGGTTCATCTCTTCGTCAGATGCCTCTTGGTCTGGGAACTCGATCACCGAAACCCATGCTCCTACAAAGCTCTCTTACAGCACCCGTCTCTCCCGTTCCCATTTAGCCTTAGCGGCAGTTTCTGGATATATTTCCCGTCCACCATCCCCCGCTTCTGGCGCGCTTGATATTGAGCGCGTGGTTCTTCTCCGCCGCAAGTTTCGCCTTGCTGTCGATGCCACATATCGGGACACCAGCAGCGGGAAGTGGGGTCATGTGTCTGAAATGGCCAAACTTGGGAGTACGAGGGGAAGATGGCAGGGCATGTGTTCTGGAAGCAGCGCCGCATATTCCTTGAACGAAACTCGTCACTATCAAGGTGAATTATTTATTTACTAAGAGAGAGACTTCCCCGCAGACTCATTTGGACGTAGGAATAGCTACTGCTACTGAGAGTGCAGACCCCTACTCCCACCCCCCAGAGGCTCTATCTGATCTCAGAGGAATCTATGAACGTGTGGAGAACTGGCAAGCTAACGTCTTATCTGTTCCTCTGCCTCAACCGAAATTTGAGCCGAATCAACCTATACATGTCAGAGACGCCAAGCAACCATCTTCACTCAACCTTCCTACAGAAAGGAAGCGCAGGAGTGACGTTGCCAGAATGATGAAACCTAGGAACAACTCTCCGCAAGATCGCTCTTCGTCTCGCGACGTTGGTGGGGTTGCAGCCCCCGATGGTTCTGAAGCTGATGGCGCGAACATGACTCCTCCCGAACCGCGTGGCTCAAATGTAGTGTCCATGCCACCTTTTTGTGCGGAAGTTCCGGATGAGGATCCAACATACAGATGCTTACCAAGCCCGGTCACAGCAGCCAGCAGCGAAAATATACAATATGTCTCAGAGGTACGACAGATCTGCTGCTTTCCCAACCATCACTTAGTAATAACTATTCAGCTATTTTTGCCACCCTCGTTTCCGTCGTACCTTCGAACATCTACTCCGCCACCGCATTCAAGCGCAAACAGCGCACATTTTCGACTTACCAAACCCCCAGAGAATCCACGAACAAGAGACCTGCACGTCTCTGTTTCCCAACCATCGCCTCAACATTTTCCCCTCTCACCAGCAGGTGATATTGAGCTAGAATATGAGCTACATGAGTTACAGCTTTACGGATTTCTCTCTCCATCAAAACGGAAAAGATACTTGCATGCTACCGCCTCTCCTGCCCATTCCCAAAAGCGTTTTGCGTAAGCGGCGTCAGTTTCTGAAAAAACTGATTTCTCTGTCAAAGCCATTCTAGACCTGCACGCGGACGTAGGCGAAGGTGATTCTGCACATGTTCCAGTCGTTGATCTCTGCGGTGAAAGCCGTGTCCATATGAACGGGCATCTTGGGCTTTCGCATTATTCCTCCAAATGATCACCGGTCACCTGTTAACGTAACGATTAGCCTCTTTACACGCCTGTGTAATATACAGTACTGTAGTTGGCTGGTTGTAACCTGGCAAATTTCGGTCTGCCAGGAGGATGAATGATGGAGTGTCCACCGGATGCATCCTGTTATGCCTTGAGTTTGCATGGAACTCACACACACTGTGGGCCCCCCCCCCCCCCCAATGCTAATATGAGATTTAGGTTGAACTTATTGGAAATGCAAGGCCCATGTTACCAACTGAGAATTCTTAAACTTGAACTTGAACTTTCTGGATTTTCTGAGAGTGACTGGTGTGACCAGTGCGATATAAGTGACATGGCATATATAATAAACTAATAGTTTTTTTCATTTGTGATTTGCATATTCATGCATTGTGATTGCAGCTGGGACCAGGAACTGACTCAGTTCACTGTGTCCTGCTGAATGTTGCCAAGGCACACTGTAGGGCCCAGATCCATGCATGCAGAGCCAGTGATTTTTGAAGAGGAAATGGAAAAAGAAATGTTGAAAAAATACCCTATTCAATAACATGTTCTGCATGGTCCCTCTGAATTCTCTGATACTGCTCCCACATGTCATCAGCGAACTTTATCTCAGCTGATATTTGCTCACTGCCTCTCATGCTACATCATAGGGGCCTATCAAGACACATACTGTTGATCATGAAGGACTCAGGAGCAGGTGGGCAAGGGTCAGAACAGACAATAGGCAGCATATACTGTACTAATACGACCAACTCTTCATAGCTTGTGACATGTGACAGATTTCGATGACCGACTGACTCTTCAAAGTTGGGAAAACCGTGTGACAAATCTCACATCTCTTCAAAGCCCTGATTGGGCTGAGAGGCAACATGTGACATGCACTAACGTCAGGCGGCGGTCTGACATGCAACTTGAGTGTGAGTCGGGATTTGAACATTAAAACCTTGAAAAATTTGTTGTGTGCTTTGAGGACCATGCAGCTACAACCATGACTGCACTGAACAGCTTTATCCCAATAGATGTCCATCAAGCCCTCCTCCCAGATCCCAGTTGTGAGGCATCAAAAACACTTCACGAGCTTGTTACAGTTGTAAGGTGTGTGAGCCCAGTGGCCAGGAAACGCACCTGACTTGTACCATCTCCCTCCCTCGCCACGTGTTCACCCTCCCTTCGCCCTTCATATCCTCTTCCTTTCCTTCTCTCTCATGCACTCGCCTCTCAATGACATCCCTGCCGCGGTCCTTGCCCCATGTCAGCAGACTACGGCAACGTCTCAAGTCGATCGCCATTGATGTCACTCGCCTTGGCTCCAGCCCACTCGTCCCTCAAGCATCGTCCTCGCCCGCCACATGTCCACGCACGGACATGAATGACGCACATATGTTGTCATCAACGTGCTACGCAAGGACTCGCTGCCCATGGCATCTCGCCCCTGACATCATTGCCTCATGCTCGCGGATTCGCAGTAGGAAGATCAGGACTCTGGAGTAGCACTTTTGTATTTAAGTAGCTACCATCCTGTACAGTAGCTTAGGGAATCAAATCAAGAGCTTCTGCATCTGCGTTAACCCTCTCATGTGCCAAAGAACACCTCGACTCCCTCAAAATCTCCCGCTTTCCTTTCAAGAACACACACACACACACTCTCTCTCTCTCTCGCATGCGCGTCGCATTCCGGCTACAATCCCTGCTTGCTCTCAGCTCCTCCCTGTCCGTACCCACCCTCAGATCAAGCCCCACGAACTCCCCAGGCCCCAACCTGGCATGCTATACAGTGGACCCCAACGTTTTGGGTGGAGATCACACAGCCATGTTCCCGAGGTGGTGTGCCCCACCATGCACCTCCTACACTTACTTCCCTCAAACAAATGGAGGACCTTGAAGAGAGTGCTATTGATATTCATGGTGATGACAGCGAAGTTCCCATGACAGACATCGTTTCCGCGCATACACAACTTGAATGCTCCGACTCTATGGATTGTGATGATGATGATGAGCTGTACATACTGGGAGAAGAAGATGGCCTTGTTATAACTGCAGATGCAGAGTGTGCTTCAGTGGAGTCTGTTCATGGTGAGGTAGTTGATACAACTCAGGCTAGTCAAGCTGTAGAAGGACATGGCAAGCATAAGAAGTGTGCAAACATCCTCTATTCCTCCAAATTTTGGGTCGCGAATGATGTGAGCGACACAGACAACAAGTAGATAGAATTTAGGCACTTGTTTATAATAAATAAATGAATATTCCCATTTAGGAAATTTTTTAATGATTTTTGTCACAGTCTTCATAACTGGTTGTGACCTGTGACCTGAGCCGTATCTCTTCTCTTCAGAGGGGGCTTGTGACGCGTGACCGAAGAGTTGGTCGTATTAGTACAGTAATGCTGTAAGGAAGATTATGGCTGGCCTCGAAATCATGTGCGAAAACATGATGCAACATGACATGAGACTGACACCTCAGCTCCCTTCATCCCTTGCAACTGACCACATGCCCATGCTGCCACCTCACACTCTTGCCCTCCAGCCCTCTCATCCCCAGTGTTTGCAACCACATGCACTGTCATAATCTACCCCCTTGTTGATTCATCACTAACTGTTCCTGCCCTTACTATTTCCTGTCACCCCTGTCCCTTTGGTTACTGTTTCATCCCTTGATATTGATTGACAGCTGTCATCTTACCTTCTTATGTTTCATTTGTTACTTGATCCTTTTTTGCTATTGGCTCATCTTTTATCTATTGTTCCACATATAGTACTGTACAGCCTCACTACATACAGTATTTAAGTGCCTGTAAAAGCTGGAGAATGTCCCAAGCTTAGCTTTGTCCCATTTCCTGTTGCATCCCTTTGCTCTGTATCCTCTCTCAATTACAACTTGTGTTGTGCTAGCTTACACTCTGCTTGACCTGAGCTCATCACAAGGAACCTTTGTGTTCCTCTTCCTCCTCTGCTTCTCTCTCATCATCCTCCTCTTCTGTGAAACCAGAAGATCAACTCTGTCTGCAGGTTAGGTCATCCTTGACTTAGTCTTGAGATGCTAAACCTCTGAACTGATCTCTTAGAGCCAGTCCCCATTGAACCCCTGAACCAAGTCACTGGGACTTGGCCCCACTGAACCCTGAGCTAACGCTCCAATGGCTGCAACACCATAACATGCACATGCTATCTCCCTCCCTTTGCCACCAACCACATGCGCACACTACCACCTCACACCCAACATCAAGGCCATGTCCTCATCACCCAGCCGTCACCACCAACCACATGCACATGCCATGCCCCAACTCATGTGTTTGCATTCATCTCAAACCTTTCATGATCTCCTCAACTGCCTTGCCCATAGGGTTTTTCTGGCCCAGCTTGGCCTGAAAGCCCCGGCTTTGGCTCAGCCTGAGGTGGCTTTGGCTTTCTAAAACCCCAGGCCGGGCCAAAGCTGTCAACCCCAGCTTGGCTCCGGCTTGGCCCGGCCTAGGCCACGGCTTTTGTACATAAGATTTTTGTATGTGAGCTTGCTGGCCACATGACTTGTACCAGGCCTTGTGCACCATGCGTTCACTTTCCCTTCGTCTTGCATCCCACTCACATCCCTCCTTCCAACTATCGTCATTCCTTTCACCTCACTCTCCTTTCCTCGTGTTCCCACTCTCGACGTCATCCCCACCGCGTTGCCCACTCCATGTTAGCAGACTATGACAATGGCTCAATTCAATCGCTGTCGACGTCACTTGCCTTGCCGCTCAACGCCTTCATCCCTTCGGTCTTCAAGTCGGAGCACGGCTCCTCCCCACACTTCGACCTATGGCACAACACCATTGCCGTCCGGCTGCACCTCGCGCCCTCCCAAGACCGTCCCTCAAGCATCGTCCTCACGTCCGCCACACATCTACGCATGGACCTGTATGACGCGTTCGACATCGTCACCATCGCCTTACCTGAGGGCTCGCTGCCCACAGCGCCTTGCCCATCGTCATTGCCGCCCTATTCGAGGGCTCGCTGCCCATAGCGTCTCACCCCTGACATCATCGCCACATCGCCTCGCACTCGCGGATTTGCAGTAGGAGGACTTTAGAATAGCACTTTTGTATTTATATATTACGGAGTCGTTATGTTCTGGAGAGCATGATGAGGCATAGTAAGAGCATAGATTATACATGTGGAATGAGTGAAGTCCAGTGTACAACATGGTACGCTGCGGGACGAAGCAATCTAAGACTGAGGAAAGGGATTATGAGCAACCAATGCGACTGAGCATTGCACATTGACATATAGGCCACCAAGGTTTACATTGTACATGTACTTGACTCAAGCAAAAAGGAAGGTTGAGAGGGAAGCACAGATACGACGATGAAAAATGATAGGGAACAATGGTGTGTCAAATTGATAAATTAAAGTTTGATGATTACCCAAATGATCAAAGCCGGGCTTGACAGCCCGCCTTTGGCTTTTCAAATCACAGGCCAGGCCAAAGCCGTCACGAAGCTGTCACTTTGGCCCGGCTCGGCCTGGCCTATTTCGGCCTGGCTTGGCCTGGCTCATGGCCTGAGGCCGGGCCGGGCACATCCCTACTTGCCCAGTCTTGATTCTCTTTCAATGTCTCTGACTCCTTTCACTGTTTCCTCTCCCCTTGATGCCTTTCATCCTTAGTACTCCTTGATGTACATAAAAACTCTAGCTACTGGTTTGAATAAGAAAATCCCTCTTGTCTGCCCTTCAATTCAACTGCCTCAAGAAGTTGTCACTATGTTTACAATCTCACTTGTGTGTCCCTGGACTCACTACAATGTGTTGAACAAAAGCATGAGCCAAACAATGAGGAGATACCAGATGGGGACTGGTATGTGTTGCAAGAGGCAGAGGTGAAGGTTGGAGGCCAGTGCAGCAAAGGGGCTTTAGACAAGGTGGTTGTTGAAGAGTACCTTGAAGATGAGAGGAGTCTTTAAACAGAGCAGTTGTGAGGGAGTACCATGGAAGATGAGAGTATCACAAATGGACAGTCTGACAACTGCCATGCTATATTGGGGCTTTATATACTGTTTACAGGGTCAATTTTAAACTACAGGGACTACTCTAGACTCCTTGGTGTCATCTGATAGGGTTGTGGAGGCATAAACTTGCTTGTGTCAGATTTGGGCTGACTGAGCATATTACTGATCATTGTGGAGCAATGACACCATAATGATGTCACTGTGGAGTGCTTGATGAGCAGATGATTTTAGTGTGGAGCTGCTCAGTCAGCCATGATGTCATTGGAGCTAGATGACATCATATGACTTATGCAATGAGTGTTAAGAGTTCATTCTGCTGTTTTGGGTTCTTGGTGGCTGAGTGGCCATGTGGCTGCACATGGTGATTACCCAATTTGGAATGAGGTGTCTAGTTGTGCCACAATGCCTTTGTGATGATGATATTTTGTCTTGTAGGAAGAGTAGCCCATGAAGTAGTAAGGGACAGATGTTAGAGATGAAGCAGGAAAGGTGTAGTTGTTTTCTAAATAGAGTTTCTTTTGCCTTGTGGCCCAGTCATGGTCTT
Source organism: Russula earlei (assembly GCA_025769875.1). NCBI lineage: Eukaryota > Fungi > Basidiomycota > Agaricomycetes > Russulales > Russulaceae > Russula > Russula earlei. The sequence continues at coordinate 1,165 of JAGFNK010000524.1, read as the reverse complement.
TATTTGCAACAATTAGACTAACTCTAATAACCTTAAAATGAATTATAAGGAAATACTAGGGGCCTTGATATGGATATTAGGGTTGACTCTAAAAACCCTAATAGAATTATATAAGGGGCCTTATAGGCAACACTATTCCACTGACAAATACTCCAAGTCCACAAATGACTGGCCCTAAACTAACTAACAGTAAACAAATCAGATGCTTTGCATGTGCACTAAGCAGTGAACACATGGACACTAGAGGCCCTTACTCATCATCAGGGGCCTTCTTACTCAGCAGCTTACTGAGCATGATGGAGCATGCTCACTAAGAATGTTCCAACTTATTACTCATCCATCAATTGTGCTTGATAACAAGGTTATGACTTGGTCTCTATTTAGCAGTTCCCCTTGTAGTATATAAGCACTCAATAAAGTAGTGGACAGTCTTCAGACTGTCCATTTGATTTGTGGCACTCTATAAACAAGGATAATCCTTTGCAACCACCCTATTGTTATGAACCAAGGCCAGGCCCTGGCCGTAGATTGTCCTATTTCACTCAAGAGAGACCTCTCTCACTTCACATTGCCAACTCTCTTTCATTTCCTGGGCTACCCCTCCTGTGGTACAAGATATTGCTATTGCAAAGGCACTATAACATGACCAGGCACCCGTTTCCTAATCGGGTAATCATCACGTGGCAGCCACATGGTCACCCAGCCACTGTCATGAACCATTCCCCGGAGAGGGCCCTTGAAGGACCCTTCCTTATAGGAGGAAACCCAGCCTCTATGGTGTCACCCTGTTCACATGAGCAAAAGGGGTGAGTAGAGGTGTCCACAATATCGCGCGCGCATTGTTGCGCGAGCGATTCTCGGCACAATTGACATACAGCAAGCCCCACTTAAAGGCAACCCTTCTAGCAATAAAAGACAGTATTAGGGCCTTCCTAAGGACCCTTTGGAACGACCCTAGGAACTCTACAATAGGTACTAACCTGGTATCAAAGGCCCTACAACGCGTTATTAGACCAACTCTAATAACTATAGAACGAACTATAAGGCAACACTAAGGACCTTAATAGAAGTATTAGGGTCGACTCTAAGGACCCTAATAGAACTATATAAGGGCCTTATAAGATAACACTATTCCCTAACCAAACTACAAGTCCTCAAATGACCG
>JAGFNK010000523.1:0-36463 GCA_025769875.1 Russula earlei | reverse complement strand
CTCATAGGCTCACTAAGCGCTCCACAGTGACATCATAATGATGTCATCGCTCCACAATGATCAGTAATGCGCTCAGTAAGCCTGAAACTTGGACACAAGCAAGTTTATGCCTCTGTAGTCCTATTGGATGGTACCAAAGAGTCTAGAATAGTCCCAAGTCTTTGTAATCGACCCTGTACACTGTATATAAGCCCCAATGAAGCATGGCAGTCGTCAGACTGTCCATTTGTGATACTCTCATCTTCCTGGGTACTCCCCTGCGACCGCTCAGTTTAAAGACTCCTCTCGCTTCCAAGGTACTCTTCTACGACCGCCTTGTTTAAAGCCCCTCGCTGCACTGGCTTCTAACCTTCGCCTCTGCCTCCAGTTACACGTACCAGTCCCCATCTGGTACATCTTAGTCATTTGGCTCGTCCTCTTGTTCAACGCCGCCTACGCCGCGTACCATCTGTTCCGACCCTTGCCCACCTGCTCCTGAGTCCACACGGATCAGCAGTACGTGTCTTGACATCTGGACAGTCTCTCATCATCCCTGTATTGACCAGCCAACGCTCAAGTGTCCACTCCTAACTCCCCCACTTTGGTTAACACCTCCTTGCGCCTCCCTTCTCCTCTGCAACCTACCCCACGCACCGCCCTTCGCATCCTCACTGAAGACATCGACCCGATCGACACATCCTCACCCCTCAGCCTCTTGTACTCCCCAACGGCTCCCCCATCGTCTCCTACCACTGCCCAGCCTATCCCAGGCGACTTTGTCCCTGTCGGCACTCCCCCTCCAGCGCAGAACGAGCAACAGCAAGCGGACCGTCCTCCCTTGCCTGAAGGCTTCCTCGACCGTCCTCCTTGCACAGCATTCCGATTCCACCCTCACCAGTACTTCGTCCTTCCCACTACTAATCGATCCCGCGAGCAGTGGCGTCCCCTCCACGACCTCAACCACCAAGATTATCTAGGGCGCATCCCTACCTCAGACCAGTTGAGTCGTCGCGCCTTCACAGACACCTTCACCACCGCCTTTCGTGCACGCATCGTCCACACTTTTGCGGTCGAACCCTCCGAACTCTGCCCTTGCCACCCAGTACAATCTAACCCCCTTCGGCATCTGTTCCAACGTCGGGATCTACGCCCCGGACGCTGACTTCCCCCTCGGACGCATCGCATACATCTTCAATACTTCTTTGTTTAGGAAACTACTTACCTTGCCTGCTATTTACCGCCCTGCTTACGAGGGCTCATTTTGCTTATCCATTGTACACGACTTCTTGGACGGACGCCTTCGCTTTCGCTTACGGTTACTTACACTTTCGAGGAGAACAGTAACCGCGTAGCCCTACGTCATTACTCGACTTATACAGTCGACACCATACGATTCAACCCTCAGCTACTTCGCTTCTGTTTCACAGCCTCGCATTCCCCCTAACCCTCTCGAAATAATCGAGAGGTACCGTCTCGAAACCATAGATCTTGCGCACGGTTCTTAAAAAGTAAGAACCACCCTTGTAACGCTTCAATAAAGATCGAATAAAGATCCTTTTGTTTTAACTAAAGTGCCATCGAGAATACGCCTTAGAAGAAGACGAAGAAGAAGACGCTATCACTAGACACGTCCTAAATCTAAATCACTATCGAACCTGGACCTCCGTTGCGTTCCCTGTCACCACTTTAACCAACTTACACGACGTACCAGAAGTTGAACCACCTCACGAGGACTTCCCCCACCTTATTGTTAAAGAGTTCCTTGGAGTCTTGCCTTTTGGACAGCTCTTAAGCCACGACGAACACGCACTATACCTTGAAACCCTTAGTCGACTTCTACCACCAGCACGACAACAACTACTATATTGGCACCTTGCTCAAGCGAAGAACATCCAAGGACAGCCAGTTGACTACCAGTCCTTACGCACTAGTGAATTAAACCTTTGGACCAGAAGTCATTCAACCACGCCACCACATCATTGTCCACTCTTTAAGGACAGGGTATCGCTTGTTTTATCTGGCTTGGACATACATCAGCTACTACCGTCTCACCGTCCAGTTCTACCACCTACGCCTCAACAGAATACAAAGGGAAGATCAATCTTACGTCCAACTTGCTGTTGTACCAGGAATACACAACACCTTTGACTGGGAAACTAACTCTTGGCTATACGACGCAGACTACAATCAACCTTGGGCAATTACCAGCCCAGACGCCTCATATACTGGTCCCCCTGCATACTATTCTGTCCCAGCAATCCTAGAAGCCTCAAGTCTCGCCCCTCGACCCCTCACACCGATTCAAACCACTGTCCCAACTAGCCAAGAACGTTGGTCTGCCAGCACAGAAGATACTGAGTCAAATCCGTGGACGGCAAGGTGTAACTGCAAAACAGAGTATTGCACGTGCAACTTTCGACCAGACACACCCCCTACTCCTGACGGAATTACCTTGTGGACGCCAGGCGATTACCATCTCCCCATTCGATAAATCTGGCTCCTCGACACAGGAGACGCGCGTCATCCCAACGACCCCCTGAGAGAGAAACAATTCCCAACGCAAGAGGATTTCTTGTTGAAAGACCATTACCTCCTACCCCTCCTGACGCCTACGTACCCTTGTTTACCAATCGTATTCCTACCCCTGTCATACCTATCCAACCCTTTGCATCACCCCTTGTTGAATCCCCTGATAGTACCGATCTTAGGAATACTGATTTACACTGTTATCTACCAGAACAATCCTTCTTAGCATTAAACCTACCTACGCGTTCAAGGAGAGAGTTAATTGAATTCAAGAATTATTGTACCCAAGCTTGGCATCAACGACTGACACACTTTATAGTTTACAAGCACCCCACCAAGGAAATAAGTGACTTTGCCATCTCTCCAGCAGAATTTGAAGGATATCTGTGGAAAACCCGAGTAGTTCTAACACAAAGCAGCATTACTGAAGAATACTCCCGAATCCAATTAAGAAAACATCAAGGAAGACCTGATACCATTCGACTAAAGCCAGCCTACACCATTGCATATCCTTGGAACAACGGCCATTGGACTATAACAGTCGTCTAGATCTATGAGCACTAGGAGAGACATCACTGACGAAGAAGAAAATCTAATCCCACTCCTATTTGAAAACCTCAGTTACGACACCCAAGATCACTGTTACCGAGGAAAATTTGCAGGCACACCTATTATCAACCACGGAAATCTTTCTGACACTTGGTTATACGAAGACGATAACGACGAAGTTACCACCGAACAACTTAAAGCGGCAGCCCCAGGAGCAGAAAACGTTCAAGACTTCAACCCCTATAACTATTCAGGCCTCTTCCTAGACAGACCAGTCAAGTGGAGTCGTTCTAGAAGACATTGGGTTTACTATAACAATCGAGAAGTCGATTTCTCAGCCAGAACACCTCAAGAAGTTACCGCTATCCTAGGAACTGCTCAGAGCACTCGAAGCACCACTCCAGGACCTTCTACTCGGCGTAATACCCAACAACCTACTCCTCATACAACTAGCAACGTACCACAAGCAGTCCCTCGAACGCTCACTCCAACTAGAATCCAACTACAAGGTTCAGCCCCACCCATTGTTACAGCTACAACAACTCAGAATCCCACCATGTCAAGCAATCCGCGCCTTGTTGGAACAGCACCAGAACCCTTTGACGGAAAGGCTGATAACGCAGAAGCCTTTTGGGCAGCTTTGGCCAATTATTATTACATCAATGGCGACTCCTTTACAGATGAAAGCAAGAAAGTTGCCGCTGCACTAACCCACTTTAAAGTAGGAACACCCGCTGGAGCATGGGCTAGAGAACAAACCACCAAGGCTATGGCTCGTACCGTAGCAGACTATGGGTCATGGGACGACTTCAAGAAAGCCTTTGCCGATCATTTTATTCCTGCAGAAGCAGAGTTGGCCTCCGCTAATACCATGCACACCTATTATCAAGGAAACTACCATTTAATGAATGGTATCAGAAATGGTCGCACCACGCATCACGAGCTACCACCGATGAAAGAACAAAGATGTACGCATTTAGGAAGAACATCAACCCGGCCTTACATCAGAAAATACTGGGAATCACACCAACACCAACTACGCTTGCAGCCCTTGTCAAAGCAGCAAGAGAATTCGACAACCTTTTCCACCTATACAACTCCACTGCTTTTCGAGGAGGACGCTCTGTGCGTGCCCGAGGATTGAACACTCAAGGATCAGATAATCCATTGGAAATTAACTTGTACCAAGGAGAGCCCAATGAACGACCCTGGGAATCCAGAAGTGAAAGGAAACCCCTCACAGATGCAGAGAAAGAATTTCGACGCAAGAACAATCTCTGTTATTATTGTGGAAAGAAGAATCATATGGCAAATCAATGTAGAGCAAAGAAAGCAGCTCAAGGACGCCAACGACAAGGATTCTCGCCCCCAAACAGTCAGAGCTACAACCATCCAAGATGAAAACATCGAACCTGCGCAAGAAGAACCCGTTCCTGTTGCTTCACTAACGACTTGGAGAGAGACACTTGCAGACTCGATCCTCCGCCCAAGATCTGCTCCTATGGATTTTTAATTGGACCCCCTTCTGCACCGAGGAGGGACATGGTCCAAATCAGTACGATACAAAGAGAAATCAATTACCCCAAAGTTTTTACCAAGAATATTCGCTCCCCTTCCATTGCCTTGAAAGTTACCTTAGTAGGGAAGACAAGCGGCAAAGAAATCGGTGCAAGAGCCCTGCTCGACAGTGGAGCAGAAGGAATGATAATCCACTGAACGATTTGCACAAAGACACCACCTGCACCTTCGAACTATGATCAAACCCTTGCCAGCACAAAATGTAGACGGAACACAAAATGCCAATGGACTAATACGCTTTAGCACCATCCAAAGACTTCGCATTCAAGCGCACACAGGCGCCACTCATGACGAACAAGCAGAATTCCTGGTCACTAACATTGGAGATCACGACATTATCTTAGGAACCGATTGGCTACGACACCACAACCCAGATATTGATTGGGCAAATGATACAATCACACTGAGGAACTGCCCCCGAACTTGCCTTACCACACACCCAAGCATAACCATTGCATCTGCATCTGGAACGCGGAATTACCAAATACAAGCGCTTACTTTCCCTGAAGAAGAAGAACCCGAGTTTACGGACATTGCTGCACTAATCTTCCCAGATACTGAAGGACCATTGAACCCATGTGTTGACGAACAAATCCACGATGCGTTTAGCCCAATAACAATCAACATAAGAGCCAAATCAACCACAGCTACCAAGCTAGCCAATGCGGAAACACCCCCTAAGACATTAGACGAACTTATCCCTGCCCAATTCTTGAAATGGCGAAAGGTTTTCGATGAACAAGCTTCTCAACGCCTTCCTGCTCACCAACCATGGGACCATGCAATCAATCTAAAACCAGGGATCGCCCGACGCGATTCTGGCATTTATCGACTTACTCCCAAGGAACTACAAGCCCTAAAAGAATACTTAGACGAACATTTGAAAAGAGGCACAATCCGACCATCAAAAGCAGCTATTGCCAGCCCATTCTTCTTTGTAGAAAAGAAAGGAGGAAATCTACGACCAGTGCAAGACTACAGAGCCCTGAATACAGCAACTGTCAAAGACGCGTATCCACTACCCTTGATTCCTGAATTAATTGACAAACTCCAAGGAGCCCAATACTTTACCAAGTTTGACGTACGATGGGGATACAACAATATTCGCCTCAGAGAGGGCGATGAACACCTCGCAGCATTCAAGACACCATTAGGACTCTTCGAACCATTGATAATGACATTTGGTCTCTGCAACTGCCCCAGCCACTTTCCAACGCTTTATGAACACCATCCTAGCAAAATACATTGCCACTGAACGAGTGGTTGTTTATCTAGATGATATACTAATCATGGCGCAAACCTTGAACGAACTAGACGACTGGACACATAAGGTCCTAAAAACACTCCAAGACCACGACTTATACTTGAAACCAGAGAAATGTGCTTTCCGACAAACCTCTATTAGTTACCTAGGCATCAATATCTCCCAAGGACGAATATCCATGGACCAAGACAAGTTAATAGGCATTACAAAGTGGCCTACTCCGACCAATGTTACGGAAGTACAAGCATTTCTAGGATTCTGCAACTTCTATCGACGATTTATCCACCAATACTCTCGAATAGCACGGCCCTTGTTTAACTTAACAAAGAAAGAAAACCCCTTCAAGTGGGAAGACGATGAAGAACAAGCATTTCAGAAACTAATCCAAGCATTCACAACGGCCCCAATCCTCATGTTACCTAACCACACGAAACCCTTTCGACTCATCTGCGATGCAAGTGACTTTGCAGTCGGTGCAATCTTGGAACAACCCGATGAATTTAACAGATATCACCCAGTAGCCTATTTCTCGAAATCCTTGGACCCCGCACAACGAAATTACATGATCTATGATAAAGAACTCCTTGCTATTGTCTTGTCCCTCTGGCACTTCCGACACTACCTTGAAGGCGCTACACACCCCATTGATCTATGGACAGACCACAATAACTTGACATACTTCATGACAAAACAGAAACTCACGAGACGACAAGCCCGATGGGCACTCCTCCTCAGCAATTTCGACTTCACCATCACCCACCACCCAGGAACTATGAACAAAGCAGACGGTCTGTCCAGGCGGCCAGACTTTAAAGAGGGGATACAAAACGAAAATGATGGAAAGGTGCTCCTAGATGACAAATTTTTTAAAATTAGAGCAACACGCACCTCTGCTACAGAACCAATCGGCGACCAGGAACTTCGACAACAACTACGATCTAGCAAAGACTATGACCCAGAAGTATCTAACGCGTTAGCAATCATTATAAAGAATGGACCAAGGCGACTATCCAAAGGCTTACAGGACTGGAACCTTGAAGATGGACTAATACTATTCAAAGGAAAAGTCTATATCCCAAACAACGACACCCTAAGAAAGAAAATTCTAAAACTACACCACGACTCCCTTGCCACTGGGCATCCTGGCCAATGGAAAACTTATGAACTAATCAGCCGAAACTATTGGTGGCCAGGAATGCTAACTTATGTCAAAAGTTATGTAGATGGTTGCGCAATTTGCCAAAGTACAAAGAACCGTCCAAAGACAGAAACACCCCTTGTACCGATTACACCAGCTGGAGAAGTATGGAAAAGCATTACTATGGACTTTATCACGGACCTACCGATTTCACAAGGCTTCGACAGCCTCCTAGTCGTGGTAGATCGATTCAGTAAAGCAATAATCATTACCCCTTGCCACAAGACAATCACAGCAGACGAAACAGCGACACTAATCATGAACAATGTCTGGAGAAGAATAGGGCTCCCAACACAAATAATATCGGACAGAGGCCCTCAAGTTCGCAGCAAAAGTCACTCAAGAACTATGGAAGAAGTTAAATGTCAAAGTATCATTAAGCACAGCATATCACCCACAGACAGATGGAGAAACAGAACGAGTTAACCAAGAACTAGAACAATACCTACGAATATTTTGCAACCATCAAGCAGACAATTGGGCAGAACTAGTTCCCTTTATGGAGTTCGCACATAATGCCAGACAACACAGTGCTACGAACAAACCCCCGTTTGAAGTCTGGTATGGCTTTAACCCAACATTTGCTCCGCCCCTTGCCTTTACATCAAAGTTCCCTTCAATCCAAGAAAGACTATCAAGACTAAACCAACTCAGAGAAGAAGTAGCTGCCTCCCTGAACCGAGCAACAGAAATCATGAAGCAATCAGGACCTCAATCCTCCACATTTCGTTTTAAAGAAGGGGATCAAGTATGGCTGGAAGCCACGAATCTACGAACCACTCACCCAAAAGCAAAACTAGCCCCTCGACGCTATGGACCATTCAAAGTCACCACTGCCTATCCAGTAAACGTTCGCCTCGAGCTACCAAAGTCTTGGAAGATACACCCAGTTTTTCACCACTCCCTGATTAAACCTTACAAAGAAACCATTGCCCATGGTCCTAACTTTTCAAACCCGCCACCAATATTAGTCGAAGGTGAAGAACAATATGAAGTAGAACAGATCCTAAACTCTCGGCTCTCCCCAAACCGCAAAGGAATCCAATACCTAGTTAAATGGAAAGGGTATACAGGTTGCAGAAAATACTTGGGAGCCAGCATCTAACCTATCAAGAGCGCAATCACTTGTTAAAGACTTCCATCGGAAATATCCGAAGGCGCTTAGAACAATTCCCACCAGGAGTAACCCCTAAACCAACAACTCTCATCATGACCTCTGTCGATGACTACCTTTATCCTTGTTACCAACGAACTTTTCAGAGAACTCCTGCGATCACATGCACTCAATCGACCACAGGCTATCCCCTAAAGCAAATCATAGGAACAAGGGAGAACTCCTCACGAACCAACAGACTTCGACTCTTCATATGCAAACTACTCCACCTTCCAAAGAAACAAATTCCCTACTGTTGCAGGAGCAACAAGTCTATAAAGAGGGGATGAATGTTACGAACCAAGGCCAAGTCCTGGCCGAAGGATTGTCCTATTTTACTCAAGAAAGAACCTCTCTCACTTTGCATTGCCGACTCCCTTCCATTTTCTGGGCTATCCCTCCTGCGGTACAAGATATTGCTATTGCAAAGGCACTATAACACGACCAGGCACCAGTTTCCTAATCGGGTAATCATCGCGTGGCAGCCACATGGCCACTCAGCCACCATGGACCCGAAACAGCGGCACAAACTCTTAGAAACTGTTGCATAAATCATCTGACGTCATCAAGGCTCCAATGACATCATGGCTGACTGAGCGACTCCACAGTGACCTCATAGGCTCACTAAGCGCTCCCACAGTGACATCATAATGATGTCATCGCTCCACAATGATCAGTAATGCGCTCAGTAAGCCTGAAACTTGGACACAAGCAAGTTTATGCCTCTGTAGTCCTATTGGATGGTACCAAAGAGTCTAGAATAGTCCCAGTGCTTTGTAATCGACCCTGTACTACTGTATATAAGCCCCAATGAAGCATGGCAGTCGTCAGACTGTCCATTTGTGATACTCTCATCTTCCTGGGTACTCCCCTGCGACCGCTCAGTTTAAAGACTCCTCTCGCTTCCAAGGTACTCTTCTACGACCGCCTTGTTTAAAGCCCCTCGCTGCACTGGCTTCTAACCTTCGCCTCTGCCTCCAGTTACACGTACCAGTCCCCATCTGGTACATCTTAGTCATTTGGCTCGTCCTCTTGTTCAACGCCGCCTACGCCGCGTACCATCTGTTCCGACCCTTGCCCACCTGCTCCTGAGTCCACACGGATCAGCAGTACGTGTCTTGACAGTCACCTGTCCTAGAGAAGCCACCTCCATTGCCAGAACCAGACTGTCATGAACCATTTCCCGGAGAGGGTCCTTGAAGGACCCTTCCTTAGTAGAGGAAACCCAGCCCCTATGGTGCCACCCTGTTCACACAGACAAAAGGGGTGAGTAGAGGTGTCCACAATATCACGCACGCATTGTCACGTGAGCAATTCTCAGCACAATCGACATACAGCAAGCCCCACTTAGTGGCAACCCTTTTAGCAATAAAGGACAGTATTATAGCCTCTCTAAGGGCCCTTTAGGGCGACTCTAAGTGCTCTACAAAAGGCACTAACATGATACTAAAGACCCTACAATACATTATTAGACTAACTCTAATAACCATAGAACAAACTATAAAGCAATACTAAGGACCTTAATAGAAGTATTAGGGACGACTCTAAGGACCATAATAGAACTATATAAGGGACCTTATAGGCAACTCTATTCCCTGAACCAAACTACAAGTCCTCAAATGACCGGCCCTAAACTAACTAACAGTAAATGAATCAGGTGCTTTGCATGTGTACTGAAGCAGTGAACATGTGGACAGTAAAGGCTCTTACTCATCAATAGAAGCCTTCTTACTCAGCAGCTTACTGAGCATGACTGAGCATGCTCAGTAAGCGTACTCTGACTTCTTACTCATCTGTCTATTGTGCTTGATAACAAGGTTATGACTTGTTCCCTATTAGGCAGTTCTCTTGTAGTATATAAGCGCTCAATAAAGTAGTGGACAGTCTTCAGACTGTCCATTTGTTTATGATACTCTCTACCCCTGGGATACTCCTTTCATGACCATCCCCTTGTGACCACTCTGGCCTCTTCCCTGTGTAACTGCTCGACTCTACCAGTAACCATACCTCTTTGGTACTTGGTACTGCTTTGGACATTGCTTCTTGCCCACACCGTCTTGGACATCTATTGACTTGTCTTTGAACTTATCCCTCGCTCTTGAACTGGATTGTTCAACAGTGAGTCTTGACATAGTGGGTTTATATATATCAAGGCCAGGGCTAGACTAAACTAGAAGAGGGAGAAAGGAGAGTCCTAAAAGACAGTAGTGTTGAAAATGTGCAGTATGTGTGATTAGATAGCAGCAGATGATAAGATCACAGGCTGATCTATCAGACAATAGTTCAGTTTGGTTGAAACAAAATTGATATTGAATATGTACCTATCAGACAATAGCTACAATGTGTTATCAGTACAGAGTGATAAGATATCATAGAGTAAGTACTCACTTCAGTTTGGTTGATACAAAACTGAAGTGATCTACATGCTTTGTGGCATTCTTAAGTACCTGAGACCACCACCAAGTTCAGTACAGCTGACTACCATTTGTTACGAACCAAGGCCAAGTCCTGGCCAAGGATTGTCCTATTTTACTCAAGAAAGACCTCTCGCACGTTACATTGCCGACTCCCTTCCATTTTCTGGGCTATTCCCCCTGCGGGACAAGATATTGCTATTGCAAAGGCACTATTACACGACCAGGCACCAGTTTCCTAATCGGGTAATCACCGCGTGGCAGCCACATGGCCACTCAGCCACCACGGACCCGAAACAGCGGCACAAGCTCTTAGAAACTGTTGCATAAATCATCTGACGTCATCAAGGCTCAAATGACATCATGGCTGACTGAGCGACTCCACAGTGACCTCATAGGCTCACTAAGCGCTCCACAGTGACATCATAATGATGTCATCGCTCCACAATGATCAGTAATGCGCTCAGTAAGCCTGAAAGTTGACACAAGCAAGTTTATGCCTCTGCAGTCCTATTGGATGGTACCAAAGAGTCTAGAATAGTCCCAGTGCTTTGTAATCGACCCTGTATACTGTATATAAGCCCCAATGAAGTATGGCAGTCGTCAGACTGTCCATTTGTGATACTCTCATCTTCCTGGGTACTCCCCTGCGACCGCTCAGTTTAAAGACTCCTCTCGCTTCCAAGGTACTCCTCTACGACTGCCTTGTTTAAAGCCCCTTCGTTGCACTGGCTTCTAACCTTCGCCTCTGCCTCCAGTTACACGTACCAGTCCCCATCTGGTACATCTTAGTCATTTGGCTCGTCCTCTTGTTCAACGCCGCCTACGCCGCGTACCATCTGTTCCGACCTTTGCCCACCTGCTCCTGAGTCCACACGGATCAGCAGTACGTGTCTTGACACCATTATGGATCACTAAGTATGTCCAAGGATCAGTGGTGTCAAGACTCACTATTGAACTATCCAGTTCAAGAGCGAGGGATAAGCTCGAAGATGAGTTGATAGATGTCCAAGACGGCGTGGGCCAGAAGTAAAGTCCAGAGTAGTAACAGATACCAGAGAGGTACTGTTACCATGAGAGTAGAGCAGTCACGCAGGGAAGAGGCCAGGATAGTCACAAGGGGACGGTCCTTAAAGGAGTATCCCAGGAGTGGAGAGTGCCGTAAACAAATGGACAGTCTGAGGACTGTCCGCTACTTTATTGAGTGCTTATATACTACAAGAGAACTGCTAAATGGAGAACAAGTCATAACCTTGTTATCAAGCACAATAGAGTGCTGAGTAAGAAGTCGGAGTGCACTTACTGAGCATGCTCAGTCATGCTCAGTAAGCTGCTGAGTAAGAGCTTTCATTGTCCACGTGTTTGCTGTTCTAGTGCACGTGTGAGCACCTGATTCATTTCCTGTTAGTTAGTTTAGGGCCGGTCATTTGAGGACTTGGAGTTTGGTTAGGGAATAGTGTTATCTTATAAGGCCCTTATATAGCTCTATTAGGGTCCTTAGAGTCGACCCTAATACTTCTATTAAGGTCCTTAGTATTGCCTTATAGTTCATTCTTCAGTTATTAGAGTTGGTCTAATAACACTTTGTAGGGTCTTTGATACCAGGTTAGTACCCATTGTAGAGCACCTAGAGTCGTCCTAAAGGGTCCCTAGAAGGGCCCTAATACTGTCCTTTATTGTTAGAAGGGTTGCCATTAAGTGGGGCTTGCTGTATGTTGATTGTGCCAAGAATCGCTCACGCAACAATGCACGCGCGATATTGTGGACACCTCTACTCACCCCTTTTGCTCGTGTGAACAGGGTGACACCATGGAGGCTGGGTTTCCTCCTATAAGGAAGGGTCCTTCAAGGGCCCTCTCCGGAGAATGGTTCATGACAAGTGGTAACTAGCTACCAATTGTTCTAAATCATCCTATTAGTGTTTCTAACATGTGCTGCAGCATATGAGCTGAAGCCAGTAATGCCCAGTCTGGGTGATCTGACACATCAACACATCAGAGTTGTGATTGTATCATGATGCACCTAGGGCTCAGGCCAGTGCTGATCTCAACATTCCTCCATGATTAGGTGATTAGGACAGTCAGTAGATCAGATCAAAGGAGACCTAAACCATCAATGAAGGTCCAAAGCAATGTGTGAGCAAGTGGCTTGGTGAGACCATCAGCAAGCATCTCTCCTGTACTATCACGTGTGGGGAGTTTCAAAACTTTTACTAAATCACGAATAGAAATGGATCAACAACATATTTTTATGATCGATCTTTTGGAATCGATGTGATAATATATGAACTAGCCCCCTGAAGCATCACTTTAGTATAAGATGGATGGGTGGTTGTGTCAGAAGGAAGCCGATTGTGCAAGTCCAAAAAATTGGGAGTTTCAAAACTTTCGTCATGGATTGTCACACTGACTCATACAACTGGTTGCATCTCCGCTACGGCAGTGTCTGTTGCCGCATTCAAACACAACGAGATCCAGTTAGTATAGATGAACTATGTACATTATGTATAAGCATCAGGAAGCAATTTAATGAGAATCAGTTCTGCATATTATGGTGAGAATAAGAGCCGGTAGGATGGTGGTATGGTAGTGGTGGGTGCATCAGATGCCAAGGGAAAATATTTACAATGTTTGAAGAGAGTGGGTTTGACCTGGGCACGAAGCTGGGTGCATGCCTCTTGAATGAGTTTTTCAATGTCATGGATAATAGGAGACATGCTCCCTGCGCCACGGGAGGGCTTTACAGTACTGTAGTGCCAAGGACTGTAACTTGAAAACGCGACTCGGACATGACGCGTAGCTGAGCGTGGCGGACTTTGAAACCCGATGGGCATCGGAGTACACACTGTCATGCAGTTTCACCATTTTGTCTGTATCTCCCCTCCTGCTCCTCTGAATTCTCTATAATTTTACACAAGGCTTTTATGATATGCACAGATGATATTTTACGATGTTGTGTTGAGAAATACTTATATCCAGAGCTGTTGTAATCAAATTTTGAGTCTTCCCCTGTAATATCAGCAAGATCGAAAAGCAAGCACAATGATATTTCTTTATTTCTTTTGTGATCCATAATTTGGTAGTATATTGGTGATATATCCAAGCAAGGATCAGCTAATTTGTGGTGGCGATCTCTTATAAAATGCATTTTGAAACTCTCTGGTATTTTGCAACCCACAACATGTGATAGTAGGTATATGGATCAGTGTGATCAGTCCATCTTCAATATATTGGCAAATGGTGTGATGCTTGATAGGGATATGTTTTGATCATCTTCTGGTGACTGGATTGAGTGTGAGATCAACTGCACCTTTGTTATCACCATGAAGTGAAATTGGATTGGAGATCTGGTAGCCGATCTTGGAGAAGAAGCTCTGATACCAAGCAGCTTGATTAGCTGCATTGGCTAATGCCATATATTTAGCTTGAGTGGTACTCTGGGCAACAGTCTTCTGTTTGTGCAATGACCAAGAGATTGCAGCACTGGATAGTAGAAAGATATAGCCCAAGGTAGAACAAAGGTGATCTGCATTGTCTCCAAGGCTAGAGTTGGAGTACCCATGTAGTCCACTATTGCACATGCCATCATAACACAGTTTTAGATCTAAAGTGCTGTTAAGATAAAATAGCACATATTTAGCAAGGTGTAGATGTTGTGATGAGGGATTAGATGAGTATTGGGTGAGTCAAGAGACTGCAAATGATATGTCTGGTCTTGTCCCAATCTGCACATAGAGAAGGCTGCCAATAATACATTGAAAGTGTTTTATTTCATCAGGTGTTGCCTCCCTGGAGTGCTTGACCAAGTGGACCTCTGCCCTGGAGGGCAACAGAGTGTGGACCAGATTGGAATCTGCCATCCCAAAGCAATTGATGATCTCTGAGATGTATCTAGATTGATCAATGTCTAGCCACTTAGCTGAGCAATCATGCTTAACATGAATCCTAAGATAGGATTTGATCTCACCTAGAACAGTCATTTCATAGCACATGGACAATGATTTCTTGATATCTGCAATCAGTGAGAGTGAATTGCCTAAGATGTTGACATCATTGACATAGAGGATAATGATTATGGTCCCCCCCCACATCTTGGCGATGATAAAATCCAGTGTCTGAGTGCATGTGCATGAAGCCAAGCCCAGTGAGAACTCCATGGAACTGCAAGTTCCATGTGTGTGAGGCTTGTTTGAGGCCATAGAGAGCCTTCTTTAAGTGACAGACTTTGTCTTCTTGATTCGGAGTAATGAAACCTTGTGGTTGCTCCATGTAGATCTCTTCCTCCAGTGTGCCATTGAGGAATGCCAATTTGACATCCATTTGGTGAATTTTCTAATCTTCCAGCATGGCCAACACTAGTAGCAGTCTCAAGGACTCAAATCTGGCAACTGGTGAGAAAGTTTCATCATAATCAATTCCCTCTACTTGGGTGAACCCCTTTGCAACTAAACATATGCAAAATCTGCCATCAGATTTGCATGCAAACACCCATCTTGATCTGATGGCCTTGCAGCCCAGTGGCAGATCAACAAGGTCCCAGGTACCATTCTTAACAAGCATGTCAATCTCATATTGACATGTGGCTCTCCATTCATCAGCAGAGTCTGATGACATCACTTCCCAAAATGTAGCTGGAGTGATTGCTTCTGCTGTCACTAATAATGCTGTATGTGATAGGCACCCCCCACATCTGTGTCAGTAGCAACAAATCTAGGATTAGGACACAGATTAGACTGAAGATGCCTAGGTGAGGGTGAACATGGTGGACCAAAGGATGGTCCCAGCAATGCTGAGTGAGGCTGGTGCATATGAACTTGGTGCACAGGTTGCATGTGGTGTGGTGGAGTGTGTGGAACAGGCTGAGTGGAAGGGGTATAATAAAGTGAATTAGGTGTATCAGGATTTAGTGGGGTTTCCAGAGGTATGGGACTAGGTGCACAACCTTCTGGTTCATAGAGATAAGGGACAGTGAGTATCTCTGGTCCTAAAGGGACCAAGGGTTGTGCCAGAGGAGGAGCATCACTAACATCTCCCCTGGCTGGTAGTATGTGCTCATCTAAGATGACATCATGTGATAAAAATAACTTTTGGGTAGATTGATTTCAGAGTCAGTAACCCTTAGACCCAGACTCATACCCTATGAAGATCATCTCAACCAATCTTGGATTAAGCTTCTTCCATTTGTTGGCAGGCATGTGCACATACACATTACATCTGAAGACACAAAAATAGGAGATGTCTGGAATGTGACTGTCTGTCCATAATGTATGAGGTGTGTGCCAATTGAGAATGCATGTTGGAGTCCAATTGTAAGTATGAACAGCTGCATCAGTAGCAAGCTCCCAGAACCCAAGACTGAGACCAGCACCATGAAGCTTTAGCATGCATCTTATCTTCAAGGGTCTGGTTCCATTGTTCAGCAACTCCATTCTGTTGTGGTGAACCTGGTATTGTTAATCTGTGTTCAATCCCCCATTGATCTAAGACCGATCTGAGTGCACCCAACAAGTACTCCACTCCACAATCCATGTTAAGATTTGCTAATCTAAATTCCTACTCTAGCAATAGCATTGCTTGATATAGTTCAAGCACTAGACTTTGACACCTTTGATGTTATCACAGGTAAAAGTAAATAGAAGAGAAGAGAGGGGCCTCTTATTGCTTGAGCAGTAGTTTCTTTTAGAGAGGGAGAATCTGATATGATTCAGAGAATAAGTTGAGCCTAAGGCTCAACTTCTGATACACCAGAGTATTTATACTGTATCTTCATAACAGCTGATCCAATTCATATGAAACTTCAGGAGCACATAGCTGAGACCCACTACTATCCAAAAACAAGAACCGCAATTCAAAGGTATCAGGGATGACTCACGCATGAGTCATCCTTTCCTAGTATCTGTCATCAATCCAGTAAGCAATCACTAAGGCCCCTTTTACCAACCAAGAATTCTTGAATCCTGAACTTGAACTTGGATTTCAGGATTTTCCAGGAGTGACAGGAATGACAGGTGTGATGTAAGTGACATAATAAACTAATATGAGTCCATTTCAAATATGAGTTATTTTCCGGTGTGATTTGCTGGGTTTACATGTAATATGTAAAATATTTTTTCTAATCCTTCCTTCCACTCCTTCCAAGTGGGGTATTGCAAGCATGTCATTAAGGCAGAATATGTGTCACCAATGTGTGGGTGCACATCTTTGTGCAAATTTTGTATGTGCAGCTCTGGTGAAAATGGGGCTGCAAGCACCCAGATGTTGAGCTCGAGTTGGACTGCTCAACTCTGAGTTTGACACTGACACATCATGTGTAACCCCAAATATGTGAATATGCAAATGACAACAAAAAAAAATGCATATTAATTTATTATATACATCATATCACTTACATCACTCCTGTCACTCCTGTCACTCCCGGAAAATCCCGAAATCCAAGTTCAAGTTCAAGATTCAAGAATTCTCGGTTGGTAAAAGGGGCCTAAGCATCAGTCATTTGATCAGTAAGCAATGACAAGCCTGAGTCAGCCAGTCAGTAAGCAAACAAATAAGCAGGCATTGGTAAGCAGTCAATCAAGAACATGAATCCAGTTCCTAACACCCAGGGACACTCTCCAAGGTGCAAGCATGCACTGACTGGCCTCTTTGGAAGGAGGCCATGGACTGTAAGATCACAACACTTGAAAATGCCAGAATGTGGAATGACATCCTGCATCCAAAAAACAATAACATCATTGGATCCAAGTGGGTTTTTCATATCAAATGCAAGACCAATGGAAGTGTCAACAAATACAAGGCACAACTAGTTGTGCAAGGATTCACTCAAGTGTATGGGGTTGATTACTTTGATTACTTTGACACCTATTCCCCTGTTGCCAAACTCACAAGCCTGTGCATGATCCTTGCACTTGCTGCCCACCTTGATTGGGAAATAGAGTCTTTCAATTTCAATAGTGCCTATCTAAATGGTGAACTGGATGAGGATGAAGAAATCTACATGCTGCCACCTCCAGGATATGAGGGTGGGAAGGGCAAGGATATGGTGAAATGGCTGCACAAGTCGTTATATGGGCTGAACCAGGCAGGATGGAAATGGTATGACACCCTTTCATGCACTCTCACTGAACTGGGTTTTTGTGTTAGCAATGCAGACCCAGGAGTGTTCTATGCTCAAGACACATACTGCTGATCACTAAGGACTCAGGAGCAGGTGGGCAAGGGTTGGAACAGATGATACGCGGTGTGGAGGGGTTGAACAGGAGGATGAGCCAAATGACGAGGAGGTACCAAAGGGGTACTGGCAGATGTTGCTGGAGACAAAGGTGGAGGTTAGAGGCCAGTGTAGTGAGGGGGCTTTGGACAAGGCGGTCATTGAAGAGTACCTTGAAGACAAGGGAAGACTTTAAACTGAGTGGTCATGGGGGAGTACCCAGGAGGATGAGAGTATCACAAATGGACAGTCTGACAACTGCCATGCTACATTGGGGCTTATATACTGCATACATGGTCGATTACAAAGAACAGGAACTATTCTAGACTCCTTGGTACCATCCAATAGGACTGTAGAGACATAAACTCGCTTGTGTCAGGTTTCAGGCTTACTGAGCATATTACCGATCATTGTGGAGCGATGACATCATTATGATGTCACCATGGAGTGCTTGGTGAGCAGATGAGGTCAATGTGGAGTTGATCAGTCAGCCATGATGTCATTGGGAGCTAAATGACATCATATGGGTTATGCAACAAGTTGTAGGAGTTCATGCTGCTGTTTCAGGTCCTTGGTGGCTGAGTGGCCATGTGGCTGCCATGTGATGATTCCCTGATTAGGAAATGGGTGCCTGGTCATGTCATAGTACATTTGCAGTAGCGATATCTTGTACTGCAGGAGGAGTAGCCCAAGAAACAGAAGTGGGTTGACAATGCAAAGTGAGAGGGGTCTCTCTTGAGTGGAATGGATAATATATGGCCAGGACTTGGTGTCACAAGTACCGGCCCATCGGACCGGACAGGAAACTGGACAAGCCTACCTGGACAGGCCTCACAATTCCCACACATTCTCATGACTCATTCGGCCTCGCATGTACCACTACCTTCCAGCGTGTTCCAGTCTCGATCACTTCGTTGTTACTTCATGTCTACTATTTGATATAGGACAATACTGTCTATATAAACCTGTCAGTAAGAGAGAACAAGCCCTAAGCTTGTTCTCTTGTGAAATATCACTGGATTCAGCTTCGGGACTGTAGGCTTGCAGAGAATCAAGCATTTGTCTTAGAAACTCCTTCATCTCTTTAAGTCTTCGAACACGAAGACTTACTTGCCATCTTTCCACTCCGCGGTACACACTAGCCCTTGCTGTGTTGTCACCGAGATCCCTGAATATCACAAGAATTCATCGTCTCGCTCGATTCTAGTGCACACGTCTCACGCGTGAAATGATTTGTCAGCGACACTGCCCCCAGTCGGTGACATTAGAACAAGCTTTCTCTTCTTGAACCCTTGACCCCGAACTGCATGCTCACCCAGACAATATACTGATTTTCTCTCAAACATGGCTGCAACATGAGACTGGAAGACCAAAGGGCTCAGTACACCAACCATCAAAGCACTGGCTGCTCTCAAATGCCCCTTTGAGCTACTCCCTGATCAAGAAAAGAACGTTCCCAGCACGACCATGTTCGACAATGGCATCAAATTCTACACAATATGCACAGACGGAGTGCCCTGGACTGGTTACTATGTTAACTGGAAAGGTGCAAAGGTAGCCTTAGGCCACCTTTTTGGCCTTTGGTTCGAAATTGCGAGACGCGGCGACACTTTGGAAGTGACATGCGTTGCTCACGCAGCTTTCAGGCTCCAACAAAGCCCCCTCAGAGGTATTAACATTACCACACTAACAGCATCAGGAGAACCCCTCCCCAACTCAAAAGCCCCAAGCCATGCCCTGACGCCTGGACCCGCTCCACTTGCCCAGGCCCCCATGGAACTCGAACCAATTTTCGTCACCACCGCCGATCCCAATCCCGATCAACCGCAGCCCGCGTCGTCCGGAATGGCACAACCCCCCACCCGTGCTTCATTTGCCAGGATCGGAGGTCACGGAATATGACCCCCAAGCCCCAACCCTGACCCCAACGATTTCTTTGGACAAACTGACCGCAATCGCAACACATGCAGGTCTGACAACGGAAAACTCGAGGGAATCCCTCCCAAGTTCTTCAACGGAGATCGCGCATGAACACATGCGTTCTTGGTTGCGTTTAACAGATTTATGTCCATGAACCATGACAGTAAGATTGCCAGAGATCCCATCAAGAAATGTGCATACTTTCTCTCACTGATGAAAGGACCCAAAGTTGAAGGGTGGCTCGAGGCTATGGATCAGTGGCTCAAAGACGCACAAGACGACCCCACCAACATACCACTCGGGCTCACTGTGTGGGAAGTGTTGCGACAACAATTCCATTGTGCGTTCACCGATTACGCAGAACGAGAGAAAGCCCAAGATAAGCTCAAAAAATTAAAGATGAAAGATGGACTTTTAGACAACTATGTATCCAAATTCCAACTGCTAGCAAGACGCGCGGGGCTAGATGTCGATGAACCAACAGTCATGCAACTGTTCGTGTGGGGACTCCCATGGTTTTTAGTCAAGTCCTGCCTCGACCTTGAAGACCCCACCTCATTCGCAGATTGGGTCGTAGCAGCACAGAAACATCATAGAGTATGGATGCGCAAACACGCGATCCTATTGGACCATTCCAGCACACGCGGACGCAATTTTAGTCAACCTCAGAATAATAAACCCTGGGGATGACTCGTCAATTCAACTTGGGCCAACCGCGGGAATAATCAAAGCAACGCTACACCCACGCGTCCATGCCTCCCACCACGTGACCCAAACACTATGGACACCAGTGCAGGCGCTGCCCGCAAAGCAAACACCGAAGCCGAGAAACAGAAACATCGAGAAGAGGGAAGATGTTTCAACTGCTCTCTTTGAGGGCATTTGGCTCGCGACTGCCCCACAAAGCCGAAATGCAAAACGGTTCGTGCGTGTGCTGCCGATACGACCACCATCACATCTGAATCATCCATCGTAGAGGTGATCGAAGAAAACACGGCCGATAAACTCGCAAAGGCAGCAAAGGCGCTTTTGGTAGAAGAGAGGGAGGCCTTCATTAGAGCTCTGACAGAAGACAGTGAGGAGAAAGAACAGGATTTTTCGGACACTTGAGCATGACGGCAATTGCTTGAGCCTTAGGTATCGACTCCATGTACAAGTCTCAGAAAAAGTCAATATCAGTGATGACCACTATTTACATTGGATCAAACAAAGCCAAAAAGAAAGCCCTAATAGACAGTGGGGCTACAGAATGCTTCATATCGCCCAGATTGACAAAAGAACTACATCTACAAACCCAAAAATTAATCCCAACCAGAAATGTCAAAAATGTCGACAGAACACTTAACCGCTTAGGAAAAATCACCCAAGCCGTCCAACTGAAGCTGAAACTGCTAGGACAAAAACACATACACCAGTTCCTGGTCGCAGACATAGGACAGGACAATATCATCCTAGGATATCCATTCCTAGAGTCGACCAACCCTAGAATAAACTGGTCTAAAGGGACCATTATGGGAAGAGTCACCCTCAAAGGAAACCAAGAAACTCCAGCATGGATCAAAGCACTGATGGACTGGGAGGAAGGCAATGAACTATGGCTACAAACCCAAATACATAAAACCACCATAGCACAACAATTAGCGGAATCACAGATGCAAGACAAACCTAAAACCTGGCAAGAAATAGTTCCCCATCAATACCACCAATATGGACAAGTATTCATGGAACAAGAGTCAGAAAGGTTCCCTGGACCAAGAAAATGGGATCATGCCATTGACCTAAAACCAGACACCCTGACAACGATTAACTGCAGAGTATACCCCCTTTCACCTAAAGAGAAGGAGGAACAAGGGAAATTCCTTGAACAAAATTTACAACTTAAACGAATAAGGAGATCCAACTCACCATATGCCAGTGGATTTTTTCTTATAAAGAAAAAAGATGGTAAATTTCGACCAGTACAAGACTATAGAAATCTGAACAAATGGACGATACCTAACGTATATCCACTACCGTTGATCCCAGAACTCATCCACGCTTTAGCAGGAAAGGAACTTTTCACCAAATTCAACGTTAGATGGGGCTACAACAACATCCGAATCAAAGAAGGAGATGAGTGGAAAGTGGCCTTCAAGACCAGTGATGGGCTGTTTGAACCTACGGTAATGTTCTTCGGACTAACAAATTCCCCAGCTACCTTTCAAACTATGATGGACAACATCTTTCAAGAAGAACTCGCACAAGGATGGCTGAAAATCTATATGGATTACATCATCATTGCCACGAAGAATGATGAAACAGAACACACATCCAAAGTCAACCACATACTGTCCAAATTGAAACAGCATGATCTCTATCTCAAGCCAGAAAAGTGTCAATTCCACAAAAGAAAGGTGGAATACCTCGGAGTAATCATAGGAGAAGGAAAAATAACTATGGACCCTGTTAAAGTCAAAGGAATCAAAGACTGGCCAACTCCATCAACACTGAAAGAAGTCAGAAGCTTCTTAGGATTCTGCAACTTTTATCGAAATTTCATACCTAACTTCTCTATGAAAGCTAGACCACTAAATGACTTGACAAAGAAAAATAAACAATGGGAATGGACGACAAAGGAAGATCAGGCTTTCCAAACCCTAAAAGAAACTTGCATATCCTACCCAGTACTTTGCACCCCAGAATGGACAAAACAATTCATTCTAGACACCGATGCGTCAGGATTTGCCATTGGAGCAGTCATATGAAGACAGTTTACACCCTATCGCATACTACTCTAGAACACTATTGGATGCAGAAAGGAACTATGACGCACATGACAAAGAACTGGCAGCAGTAATATTCGGATTAAAAAGTGGACAACCCTTCTTCCTAGGAGCCGATAAACCAGTTAGAATAAGGACAGACCACAAAAACCTCACCTACTTCAAAGAACCACAAAACTTAACAGGACAACAAGCCAGATGGATGCAAAACATGCAAGATTTCAACATCACCATGGAACACATCCCTGGACACACACACACAATTGCCGACACACTTTCTCGTCGCAAAGACCTTAACAAGGGGGTAGAAGAACAAAAAACCACATTACTACCACCTGAAATCCTCGCATGAAAAACCTACCTACCAGACAAACCCGACAAATGACGAGAAATTTTGAGACTATTTCATGACACCCCCTTCGCAGGACACCCAGGAATAGCCAGCACCTTGGACTTAGTCAAGCAACATTACGAAGGACCTAGACTATGACAATTCATAGAACAATACGTCAAGGGTTGCGCCAAATGCCAAGAGTCCAAGACCAATATACCCAGAAAGAAAGCCACGACCTTTCCACTCGACACACACGTTGAACAGGGCCCCTTCCGATACATATCAATGGACCTTATTACCGACCTGCCCAAATCAGAAGGATTTGACAGTGTCCTTACCATAGTCGACCAAGGATGCTCCAAAGCGACAAAATTCATCCCATGCAACAAAACGATCGATGGAACAGGTGTCGCACATGAGTATCTGAAACACCTCGTGCCCTGGTTTGGCATTCCCAAAAGAATCATCTCTGACAGAGACCCTCGATTTACATCAAACTTCTCCAAAGCCATATGTAAAAATCTAGGCATCAAACAAAACATGTCCACCGCATTCCACCCCCAAACAGATGGACAAACAGAATGGATGAATGCTTGGCTAGAACAATACCTAAGACCCTGGACCACGACTCATCCTCACTCCTGGGCAAAAATGCTCCCCTTGGCAGAATATGCGCATAACTCATGGAAACACGAAACATCACAGAGATCACCACATGAACTCCTCATGGGGTTCAAACCCCAGATCAGCATCAATCTAGAAGACAACAACGTACCTTCATCCACTGATTGCCTGAAACAACTAGAAGAAGCCAGACAAGACGCTCAACAACTTCTAGAACACAAACAACAACCCCTAAAACCTGACATCAAGGAAATGGAAGAAGGAACCCTCGTGTTAAGATTCTCTTGATTCTCGAACTGTCATCTGTTTTCTGCTGACTCGTCTGTGATTACTCATGTGTCCGCTTATCAATCTGGCTTAGTGATTGCTTACTGATTGGCTGACTGATTGCTTACTGATTGCTTAGTGATTGCTTACTGACTGCTTAGTGATTGCTTACTGACTGCTTAACTGATACTAGGAAAGAATGACTCACGCGTGAGTCATTTCCAACATTCTGAATTGCGCTCTCTGTATTTGGATACTACTGGTTCTCAGCTACTTACACCCCGAGTTTCGTACGAAACGGATCAGTAGTTACCGAGATATCGTATAAATAGTCTGTGGTACCAAGAAGTCGAGCCTTATGCTCGACTTACACTTTCACAAAGACAACCATCTTGTCAACTGATCTAAACAAAGTTATAGTGCAGACTCTAACTGAAAGAGGCCCCTCTCTTTTCTACATTCAATCTTCCTGAGATAACATCAAAGGGTTCGAAGTCTAGTGCTTGAACTATATCAAGCAACTCTTTCATCAGAAGAGTCGGTACTAAGATCTATCAGATCTTAACACCTCGTATGGCTAGAAGCGAAAAACCTCAAAACACGAGGAACACGCAAGCTTATGCCCAAAAGATATGGCCCATTTCCTATCACAAAAAGAATTTCCAAAGTCACATATCAACTACAACTTCTGCCATCAATGAAGATACATGACGTCTTCCACGTCAACCTACTTCTCCCTTATAAGGGGACGGAGGAATATGGCATGCCGTTTACATGACCTCCACCAACCATCGAAAATGAGGAAGAATATGAAATTGAAGCAATCTTAGACACTAGAAGGTTTGGACAAACACGTAAACTCCAATACCTCGTACATTGGAAAGGGTACCCTGCATCAGATGACTCATGGGTCAACCACCATGACCTCAATGCCCCAGAACTTCTAAAAGAATACTATTCCGCTTTGGCTGGATGACCCCAAGTATAAAGACACCACCTACAGATGACTACCCCCACCACTCCATCCCCAGACACTACTACATGACTTCCACACAGAACTCCCCCATCGCCTCCACTGCTACCCTTGTACCTACTCCCCCTTACTCTCCTGCACTTATCCACTTGCCACTGTCCAGAGAGCCATCCCCCTCGACAGCGGCAACTATCAACACCAGAATACTCATTCGACGCACCGCACAACACACCGCAATGATTGTACAAGCACGTGAACTATGGGAAGATGACTCCCTCACTACTATACTACATGCCTTTGGCAATCGATCCCCCACGCAAGGAACCAACTCACCCATCAGAACCCGCAGCCCTTCCTATCATGTTCACTCCCCTTCACCTGACCCCATTCCAATCCCCCCACGCACCACTACCCCCATCATCAAACAAGTCGAGAATGTTGTCCTACTCAATGAAAACTTCACCCCGATAAACCTAAAAAGGACACCACCTCCCATCTACAAGCCACCTTCCAACCACATCCAACCCTCAGAATTGGAAGAGCTCGGAGAAGGATGGGAAGAAGGAGATCTCAGACTAGATTTACTAATCCCAGACCCAGGCAATGAAGACGACACACTACCCCCTCGCTTTGTCCTTCCTGATCTTACGCATGGTTTCCCTTCTCTGCTAGCCACTTATGGTCCTGGGTGTCCCACCCACTGTATCCCCATTCGAGCTCGAGCTGACCCTTACCCTCACCCTCTTCTTACACAAAAAGATGCCTTTTTATTCAAAGAAGGCCTCAGACACACCACAGCCATAGACAAGGCACTCAGGTTCGAGCAAGACCTATCCCTAGAAGCCAAGGTACGCCGCTATCGATTTGCCATAAAAAAGACGCGACAGATGGCAAACTCTCTCGTCACGGCTCGTGAAAGATACCACGATATGATTTGGGAAGTAAGAGACTCAGAAATTAAACTGGCCAAAGCTAATGCCAAGGCTCACCTCGAACCACGGGTCCTGTTCGGGACCATGCCTCAGCTTTCTGAACAGGAGCACCAAGACGCCAAACAAGCCCTCCTAGACCCATGGTATCAATTCTCCCCTCGACTCTCCAACAAATGCGCTTGGTGTCACGATGTAGGACATGACACATTTGAATGTCCCAAACTAGCCATCTGCATTCTTTGCAATTGCCATGGACACATGGCCGACCATTGCAGAAACCCCCACCAACGATGCAAGACTGACAGAATGTGCCGAGTCCCTCACGACCAGATCCATTTCCACACTCATCGCTGCCACTCCACCATTCTCCCCTACATTGCTTAGATGTTAACAAGGGGGTGATGTCACAAGTACCGGCCCATCAGACCGGACAGGCAACTGGACAAGCCTACCCGGACAGGCCTCACGATTCCCACGCGTTCTCATGACTCATTCAGCCTTGCATGTACCACTACCTTCCAGCGTGTTCCAGTCTCAATCGCCTCGTTGTTACTTCATGTCTACTATTTGATATAGGACAATACTGTCTATATAAACCTGTCAGTAAGAGAGAACAAGCCCTAAGCTTGTTCTCTTGTGAAATATCACTGGATTCAGCTTCGGGACTGTAGGCTTGCAGAGAATCAAACATTTGTCTTAGAAACTCCTTCATCTCTTTAAGTCTTCGAACACAAAGACTTACTCACCGTCTTTCCACTCTGCGGTACACACTAGCCCTTGCTGTGTTGTCACCGAGATCCCCGAATATCGCGAGAATTCATCATCTCGCTCGATTCTAGTGCGCACATCTCACGTGTGAAACGATTTGTCAGCGACACCGCCCCCAGTCGGTGACAATTGGCCTTGGTTTGTAACAACATCCTCATCCTCACCATACACATCAATCACTGTGCTCTCACAGGTGATTTATCCAAGTTGATCATTACAAAGTAAAACTCAACAGCAAGTACTCACTCACCAACCTGGGGCCCATTCATTGGCTCCTAGGTGTTGTGATCTACCCCTCTTTTGGTTCGTCCCTGTTTCACTTCTTATTGTTTCATCCTTGTGTTTCATCCTCATCCCTTGGTTACCATTTCATCCCTTGATGCTGATGGTCCCTTATGGTACTGTACAGCCTTGCTAGATACAGTATTTAAGCGCCTGTAGAAGCTGGGGAATGCCCCAAGCTTAGCTTTGTCCCATTTCCTGTTGCATCCCCTGCCCTGTACTCTCTCTCAATCACAACTTTGCTTGTGCTGGCCTACACTTTGCTTGACCTAAGCACACCTCAAGGAACCCTTGTGTTCCTCTTCCTCCTCTGCCTCTCTCTCATCGTCCTCCTCTTCTGTGAAACCAGGAGATCAACTCTGTCTGTGGACTGAGTCATTGTCTGACTCAGCCTTGAGATGCTAAACCCTTGATCCAGTCTCTTTGAGCCGGCCCCACTGAACCCTTGAACCAAGTCACAGGGACTTGGCCCCATTGAACCTTGAGCTAATGCTCTTACAGCCGCAACGCTGTAACACTAGGCATCACAACTGACCTGCACAAACCATTTTCCTATCCCAAATGACATACATCAACAGCATCCTCTTGCATTTCACACTTCAAGACATGAAGCTGTCCAACATGCCCATGGTCCCAGGAGTGACATACTTCAGGGACAACTGTCCATGAAGCCCAGCCAAACTCACCCAGATGAGGAAAACACCATACAGAGAGGCCATTGGTAGCCTCATGTATGCCTCCATCGCAACCCACCTGGACATCACATTTGCCATGGCAAATCTATTGCAATATCTCAAGAATCTGGGCAATGTCCAATGGGAAGCCATAAAACACATATTCCAATACTTGGCTGGCACCAGGACACAAGCTGACTTATGGCAGCAAACATCATGATCTATTGGGGTACACCAACACAGATGGCATGAACCAAGAACATAGACGTGCCATTTCAGGGCACACCTTCCTCATTGATGGAGGGGCAGTATCCTGGAGCTCCTAGAAGCAGGAGCTTGTCACTCTTTCCACTGCTGAGGCCAAATATGTCACTGCAATGCATGTGGCAAAGGAGGCCATCTGACTCTGAAGACTCATAGAGGAACTTTTCCAAGCACAAAGCACCCCCACAACACTCTATTGCAACAACCAGTCAGTGCTCAAGCTTGCTATGCAACAACTACCACACATGGACCAAGCACATCCATATTCAATATCACTTCATTCAGCACAATGTTGCTGACAAAGTGCTAAAGCTAGTCTACTGTCCAATGGATGATATGACCATGGACATGTTGACCAAAGCCCTTCCCAAGTGGAAGGTGCTTTTTCATGTCTCCTCTCTGGGATTGTGTCAAGCTTGAGAGGGGAGTGGTGGATTTTGCTCCACCAAAGGCAAAGACACATGGAGTGCCTTTGTGGTGTGCTCAGGTCAAGCAGGATGTAAGCTAGCACAAGCAAGTTGTGATTGAGAGAGTATACAGGGCAGGGGATGTGACAGGAAATGGGACAAAGCTAAGCTTAGGGTATTCCCCAGCTTTTACAGGCACTTGAATACTGTATGTAGTAAGGCTGTACAGTACTATATGTGGAACAATAGATAAAAGGTAAGTCAAAAGCAAAAGAGGATCAACACCAGATGAAACATAAAGAAAGGTAAAGTGACGGCTTGTCAATCAGTATCAAGGGATGAAACAGTAACCAAAGAGACAAGGGTGACAGGAGAGGAGAGAACAAGGGTGGAAACAGTGAGTGATGAACCAACAAGGGGGTAGATCATGACAGTCACCCAATGCAAGCTTGACACTGCAGCTAAAGGCCACAAAGGCAACACTATTTACTTGATCCCCAAAATTTTCCATACTGTCTCATAAAACTTATGATCAGTATTTACAAATAGCATACACACAAAATGTACTTAAGAGCTTGAAAAATGAGCTGCAAAGAATCAAGAGAGAAAGAGACCAAGTCTCACATTTGTTCTTGAAGATGCCTCTGCATGCCATCCTCAGCTTCTGCTCTACAGTGTTTGAGTAGTCCTTTATACACCACTTTGAAAATTCTGCCATATACTTCTCCACATCAAAAAATCAAACTCTTTATGTGATAGACACATTACGCAAGGTCTTTGGACCACTTCTAGTTTACTATATAGTTTTTCCCCACTGTTGTGAGGTTGTCGTATGCTGATTTTGGTGATGCACCAAATTGTCACAAAAACAAGTCCTTTACACACCTGTAGTCTTTGGAATTTTGCAAAAATGTGACACCTGAATTTGGACTGTCAGACTTTGTCAGCAGAGCAGTGCTTGAACATCTTTACAATTCAGAAAATAGATATAATTATTTAATAATAAGAATAAATTACTTGACAATGTACTTGAAATGGAAATTGTGGCATAACAGAGGGTCAATGTCACACCACACTCTTCCACTGCAATGATGCCCAAGCCACATCCCACTCCCTTGCACCTCGGCCATCCTGCTAGCAACAGACATCATGCCCTTGCAATCACAACAGGGATGCCCTCCTAACAAATTGGCACCACACAAAGGCTGAACAGCCCCACCAATGCCACTCCCTCATCGCCTGACTCACCTCCATCATCCTGCCAACACATGCTGCATGTGTTACAAACCAAGGCCAGGCCCTGACCGTAGATGGTCCTATTTCACTCCAAAGAGATCTTCCTCATTTTGCATCACCAACTCCCTTCCGTTTTCTGGGCTATCCCTCCTGCAGTGCAAGATATCGCTATTGCAAAGACACTATAACATGACCAGACACCCGTGTTCTAATTGGGTAATCATCACGTGGTAGCCACATGATCGCCCAGCCACCAAGAACCCAAAACAGCGGCACAAACTCTTAGAAACCATTGCATAACTCATCTGACATCATCAAGGCTCCAATGACATCATAGCTGACTGAGCAACTCCACAGTGACCTCATAGGCTCACTAAGCACTCCACAGTGATATCATAATGATGTCATCACTCCACAATGATCAGTAATGCGCTCAGTAAGCCTGAAACTTGACACAAGCAAGTTTATGCCTCTGTAGTCCCATTGGAGGGTACTGAAGAGTCTAGAGTAGTCTCAGTTCTTTGTAATCGACCCTGTACACTGTATATAAGCCCCAATGAAGTATGGCAGTCATCAGACTGTCCATTTGTGATACTCTCATCCTCCTGGGTACTCCCCTGCGACCGCTCAGTTTAAAGACTTCCCTCGCCTCCAAGGTACTCTTCAACGACCACCTTGTTTAAAGCCCTCTCGCTGCACTGGCCTCCGCTCTTCGCCTCTGCCTCTTGCAACATCTACCAGTCCCCATCTGGTACCTCCTCATCATTTGGCTCGTCCTCCTGTTCAACACCGCCTTCGCTGTGTATCATCTGTTCCGACCCTTGCCCACCTGCTCCTGAGTCCTTAGTGATCAGCAGTACGTGTCTTGACAGCATGACTGTGATCCCTTCATGCATGCATTCTCCTGACAAACCAATGCACGCAAGGGCCAAACAGTCCCACCCAATGCCACTCCCCCACCTTCATCATCTTGCCTTCAATGTGTGCTGTGCCATCATGTGCATGCCCTCCCAACAAATTGATACACCACATGAAGGCTGAATGGCCCTGCCCAACACCACTCCCTTGCTGCCTCTATCATGCCAGCACATGCTGCATGATCTCATTTGCTTTTGTGGGCACATTCTCCCAACAAACCGGTGAACCCTAAAATGAAGGCCGAATGGTCCTGCCTAATACCACCCTCGATGTCACCGAGCAGTGTTCTGGCTTCCTGGTGCTTTCTTTCTTTTTCCCTTTCTTTTCTTCTTTTTTCTTCCTTTTTTTTTTCTTCATGTTCTTGCCTCTGGTCTAGGGTATGCAGGACTGCCCTGGTGGGCCTCTCAGAATCTGAATCATTGCAGCATGCACAATGGAGATGACACTCCACATGCCACAGCTGCTCCCCTGGTGCCTGCATGCTCACCACATGCGTGATCTGATGTGCTTGACCCCCCCTCCATCATCCCACCCATAATACATGTCATGCCATTACAATGGCCTTCATGCATGCTGACCCACCTCTGGCTAGGCTTTTCTCTTTATTTTTTTTTCTTTCCTTTTCTTTTAGCTACTCAACTTTGGTGTATAAATATGTACCTATGAGTAGGCTAGTCTATAATAATAGAACCTGAGTTCTATCATTCTGTGTGTCCCTGCATGCATTCTTGGCCTTTAACAATAATTTTTTTTTAGTTTGGTTTTTTATTTATTATTATTTTTTGTTGTGCTTAACTAAGAATTGTGTGTAATTATTACCTGCATTTGAAAACAATTGCAGAGTTGATGGGAATTGCCTTGAGGAGCCAAGTTGGTGGGGTGCTTGCCTTTTCTGGACCATGACACTTTTTGCGAAAAGATGTCAACTGTCAACTCACACCTGTGACAGTGTGACATCCCACTTCTGCATCAAACTGCTGAATCTCATTACAGGCAGTCATTGGCCTCATATTACTGTCAGATGCATCTGGAACTGTCAAAACACATCACTAGACACTAAACCTGTCATCATAGGCCTTATTCCCCACATCACTATGCAATACTTCTTCATCTGACTGCCCATCAAGGTCCTCCAGCTGGAATTGACTCAATGTTGCAACGGGGGCTGGTTTGGGCTTCAATTGTCACAAGAACTGACACTTTGGAATGGACCGGCAACTGGGCCAGCCTACCTAGACAGAACTCATGTCTTATTCATGTTTGATGACTTCCATATGTAACTCATGTTTATCATTACCTTCTCACATGTTCCCAATCAATTGCCTCCCTTCTACCTCAAGGATGTCATTTGATATAACATCCCAAATGTATATGAACCTCCAAGTTGACAAGAACAAGCCCTAAGCTCGTTCTCCTGTGAATATCACTGGATTCTCGCTTTGGAACTTGTAGGCTTCCAAGAAATCAAGCATTTGCCTCAGAAAGTACCTCAAGTCTCTAAGGCCCATGATACCAACCAAGAATTCTCGAACTTCAAACTTGAACTTGAATTTTGGGATTTTCTGGGAGTGACTGGTGTGACCAGTGTGATATAAGTGACATTGCATATATGATAAACTAATAGGTTTTTTTTTTAATATGAGTTTTTATTAGCTTGTGATTTGCATATTCACGTATTGTGATTGCAGCTGTGACTGGGAACTGACTCAGCCTGCTGTGTCCACTGAATGTTGCTGAGGCATACTGTAGGGCCCAGATCCATGCATGTGGAGTGAGAGATTTTTGAAGAAGAAATGGAAAATCTTTTTTTGAAAAAAACACTATTCAATAACACATTCTGCATGTCCCTCTGAATTCTCTGATACTGCTCCCACATGTCATCAGCAATTTTATCTTGCCTGATATTTGCTCGCTCCCTCTCATGCTGCATTACAGGGCCTGTTCCAAGTTCACCAGCCAGCGCTTCCTCTTCTTGTGCATCCATCTGGAGGTCAGCCACTTGGTCATCAAAGGTGCCAATCTCCCTAGAGTCATATGCATGAATAAGATTGTGAAGTGCTGCGAGTGCACATGGGACGCGTGCTTGAACTCCCATGTCATACTCACAGGGTTGTGAGAGAATGTTGAAACGCTGCTTGAGAATTCTGAAAATGCATTCAATGACATTGCGAGCTTGGGCATGATGCAAATTGAACAGCTCCTTGGGTGTGTGTGGCCTAGGACAAACATCAGTAAGACAACTTGAAAGTAAGACAACAAAGACTCACCTTGTGTGAGCACAGCCCCATTCAGCTAGATGGTACCGCACACCTTGATAAGGGGTGAGAAGTACATCTGACGAGGCAAAACCTGCATCACCAAGATAATACTTCCCCCTTGGGACATGAAGATCAGAATGACATGCTGCATGAAAAAGTGTCACATCAGCAGTGGAACCCTCCCAACCAGTCAGCAGGTAGGTGAAGCAGAGGTTGAATGAGCATCCTATGAGGCAGTTCTGTGTGAGACCTCCTTTGTGGTTCCTTGCCGCATCATGCTCTGCAGCAGTGGTGAAACAGTTGATATGTGTACCATCGATAGCACCCAGCACGTCCTTGAGAAATGGAAAGAATTTGGGGTTGCTTTGGATAAAGGGGTGAGGGGGTGAATTGGCATCAGGAAGGCGCACAAATGTGGTGTAGAAGGGAGGGCTCGAGAGAACACCTAGAATTTTTTTAAAATACCTAGCTATCCATCAGAAGACATCTGAAAGAAACCTGAGAGATACTTACTTTGAAATGGTGTGGGGTGACTGCTGAAAACACTCTCTGACATGTGTCGATGGCAGCCCTGTGACAGCTGTATAAAGGAAGATAGCAATTTGTTCTTTGACTTGGACATGTCATGATGATGAGATACCAAGTTGTTGGAGGATCCGCTGTGTCAAGACACGTACTGCTGATCACTAAGGACTCAGGAGCAGGTGGGCAAGGGTCAGAACAGATGGTACGCGGCGAAGGCGGCGTTGAACAGGAGGATGAGCCAAACGATGAGGAGGTACCAGATGGGGACTGGTAGGTGTTGCAAGAGGCAGAGGCGAAGAGCGGAGGCCAGTGCAGCGAGAGGGCTTTAAACAAGGCAGTCGTTGAAGAGTACCTTGGAGGCGAGGGGAGTCTTTAAACTGAGCGGTCGCAGGGGAGTACCCAGGAGGATGAGAGTATCACAAATGGACAGTCTGACGACTGCCATACTTCATTGGGGCTTATATACAGTGTACAGGGTCGATTACAAAGAACTAAGACTACTCTAGACTTCTCAGTACCATCCAATAGGACTACAGAGGCATAAACTTGCTTGTGTCAAGTTTCAGGCTTACTGAGCACATTACTGATCATTGTGGAGCGATGACATCATTATGATATCACTGTGGAGCGCTTAGTGAGCCTATGAGGTCACTGTGGAGTTGCTTAGTCAGCCATGATGTCATTGGGGCCTTGATGATGTCAGATGAGTTATGCGATGGTTTCTAAGAGTTTGTGCCACTGTTTTGGGTTCTTGGTGGCTGGGTGATCATGTGGCTGCCACGCGATGATTACCTGATTGGAAAACGGGTGTCTGGTCGTGTTATAGTTGTCTTTGTAGTAGCAATATCTTGCACTGCAGGAGGGATAGCCCAGAAAATGGAAGGGAGTTGGTAATGTGAAATGAGAGAGATCCCTTTGGAGTGAAGTAGGACCATCTACGGTCAGGACTTGGCCTTGGTTCATAACACACTGGAGGATGATAAATACTTTTTTATGCACCCCAAGCTCAGTCCAAATGCGCTCTGGATGGCCAGTGAGTAGGTCCTCAACCCACTTAGCCCCAGTGTATGAAGATGTGTGATATGGGATAGAAGGACAATAGAGGGGTTCAAGGAGCTCAAGTAATGCTTGGCAGCAAAGTAGGAGAACAGTTGACATATTTAACATGACATAGAGCTGTTGGTGCCATTGGCATCGCCATTGTACCCATTGCTGATGAGGGTTATTGGGCATCTTGAGTGAGGGAGGGGACAACAATGGGGACAAAGTGTGCAACTTTTTGACAGAATTTTTTTTTGGCACATCACATGTAATTTCACAATATGTGAAATATTTATTTGGATACACATACATGACACAACAACACAAATCATTGCTTACGCTCACTTCACTTTCTCCACCAGATTACATATGTATCCATGTGCAAACTCATGTGATGACTCCACAGATATGAGCACAAGGTAGCCATCCACCTCTCTGATGCCGCAATTGGCAAACAGGGATAATGCTGGGACAATATCATCAGTCAGCAACCAACAACCATTTGTGATATCCTTGATATCACTGGCAAGGCGTTGGACTGCCAGTGTCCAACATGCATACTTGGGAAGTGCCAAAAATCCAGGTACAGTATCACCTGCGAGTGTGGGTGTGGGTGCAATTTCAGGCATGGGCAGGGAGAGACCAAGAGAATGGACAGTTGAGTCAAAGACATCAACAACTCTGTTCATGACCACTGTAACACCCATGACAGCAGACACCACGGTGTCACCCTTCTGTTTTTTAGCTGAAGATGTTTCAGACATCAGGATATTGTCAATGTGAGGTGATTTATGCTTGTTGGTTACAAAGTCAAATGAGGTATTTGTGAAGTCGAATGAGGTATTTGATGGTGAAGTCGATGCCCTCCTGCTGCCACTGACTTGAGACAAATCAGGGGTCAGGTGAGCAGGTGTAGGTGGCTGGGATGGAGCATGCTCCGCATGAGGTGTTGGCTGCGAAGCCCAGTACGCATGTTTGCCTTTGGTTTTTGTTCCTACGAGAGATTCCATGGCCTTGCAATGTGGCCAGCCCTTGTGGTGGAACTTCTTGACTGCTGGTTTGTCCTACTAAAGTAAGATATTGTCAACAAATCAGGAGTTACAGACACACCGCAACCAGCTCATCATACACTGCCTGATTTTGATTTTCTGCTGATATGTCCATTCCTGTCACATCATCCCAAGCCATGCCAGACTTATTTTTGATCGCTGAAATGGTGTCCCAGTCAGTCTTCATCTAGTTGAACAGTGTCAGTGTTGAGGTGTAGTGAAAAGAGAAACACATACCCTTTGCCACTTCATCTTGCATGAGCTCAGAGTTTTGAAGCCACCCTTCTTACAAAGGGACCTAATTTGACTGGCTGCCTCATTGAAGACTTGATTCTTGAACATAGCATTGGACGTCATTTGGTCCTTGTGCTCCAAGAGGAAGTTTAAGAACTTGGCTTCCTCCTCAGTCATCCATCTTGCCTTGATATCTGCTTGATTTTCTTCTGCAGAGGAATCAGAGCTTCTTGACAAGCAGGTCTGCATGGGAGGTGATGATCAGGATCAGGAAAATAAAGTGTGGGGCGATGCTGAAGTGAAGGTGAAAAAGGTACTGACAAAGGGCTCACACATGTGCAATCACACACAAATACACAAATATGTGAATATGCAAATCACAAGCGAATAAAAACTCATATTAAAAAAAAACCTATTAGTTTATCATATATGCAATGTCACTTATATCACACTGGTCACACCAGTCACTCCTGGAAAATCCCAAAATTCAAGTTCAAGTTTGAAGTTCAAGAATTCTCGGTTGGTATCATGGGCCTCAGATATCTGGTGTGACAAAAAAATAGATTGATTACATATGATTTCTCTGATGTCCACCTTAGCCTCTAACATGGATGCAATTTGATCTCAGGCTCTGTGTGATAGCTGAGTATACTTGACATTGGTGAATGCAATTTCATGATTGTGCTCCATGATATAGTGACCAAGGACCACTGGCATGTGCGGATACAATTTGATCATGATCTGGCATTGGCATCCCATTTTCTTAGATTTGATCTTGTGTTTCTGCTTAGGTTTTATTTTTACATATTTTGATCCCCCTCTAGACATCCAGCATGAACAAACATATATGTGCCACTCAGACCAGAGCAGCCCCTTGTTGGATTGGGTCAAGGAAATGACAAATTGAATAGCATGTGCTTCTTCCTCTTGCTGGTGCCACACATCAAACTCAGCTAGGCTACCTCATTGATTGGGATAGTTGCCCTTTTCTTGGTTGTAATTGAAGCCACCCTGCTTCCTAGAGGTGGCAGGAGTCTCCATGCCATTGGGAGGGACATTCTAGGTGTTCTGGGATAAATTGGCACATGCCATTTGGTTGAGATCATGTTGAGATCCATGCAAAACATA